>JAFEMH010007881.1:0-72302 GCA_022495995.1 Adenophora triphylla var. japonica
ATATAATTATTGGGATTTGATAGATTTGATAGATCTCGATAGGGATAGATTTCTTGGCAGGAAAGACTACCACATTGTATATATTTGTGATGTACACGGTTCATAGGAGATCAAGGAAAATAAGTTGTTTATTTCTCCTTCGCATATCATTAGTTTCAACTTGGTATCAGAGCTTGGCTGATTCAACCATGACAGAAACGAATGTTAGTGGTGAGAAGAAGGCCATGGATGAGAGGCGCGCCTCACCCTACTTCCTATCGATAAGTGACAACCTGGGGCAAATTATCACCCATGTTCAACTTAGGGGGTGATAATTATGAAGAATGGGCTTCCGTGTTTTCAAAGGATCATTACGGGCCAAGACGAAACATGGATTCATTGATGGGACGATCGAGGATGCTGACGAAGGAGGACGAGATCGACCTCTCAATGGATGACTGTCAACTCGATGGTGGTTTCACATGGA
Organism: Adenophora triphylla var. japonica; assembly: GCA_022495995.1. Lineage (NCBI taxonomy): Eukaryota > Viridiplantae > Streptophyta > Magnoliopsida > Asterales > Campanulaceae > Adenophora > Adenophora triphylla. Next base: position 467 of record JAFEMH010007881.1, read on the forward strand.
TCTTCAATACCATTGAACCATCATTGAGATCCACCGTGACATATACGGATGAGGCAAAGACTTAGGGATGATTTGAGGGAGAGATTTTACGTGGGGAATGGACTACGAGACCTCAACAAATCAAGGCGAATATAGCCAATTGCGGTGCAAGAGAAGGATGAAAGGAGTGGGCACATTTGTGAATGTGGGCCCAAAATCGCGGAATTGTGAACCGCGCTTTGATTATAGGGTCACCATGCTTCACCTCGGTTTGAAGACATCCGGCTTTATTGAAAAAACGGAGTCGCCATGCCATTTTTGATTTCCTCAAAACATTGAAAAAAAGGAATAGGGTCCGGAGGAGTTAAGTTACTTAACTTGCAGGAAGAACGTTTGGCGTTCACTTCCAAGGAGCCTTGCCAAAGGCAAGTCTTCCTAAATCCGATTTTTTGCGCTTACGTTTGTGCTCTCGTGTGTGTGTGTGTGTGATTTGAAAAGTGGGATGGAATGTGCCAAGTTATCTTCCGGACCGCATAAACCATTTGAGTTGGTTATCGCTCGGGGATTCCTTGGATTTGATGTGTTCGAATTTTTGATCCCGTGCTCATCTTGGACTTATGATCATCATTAAGTGACCTTTTTACCCTCCCGTTGGAATAATCAACCATATTAGGCTTGACTAGCCTTGGTGTATTTTAAACCTTGACATTCTTTCGGGGACAAGGTCTTTGTATGTGATCGGGAGAGAGGACACCTTTTTATAGTCCGAGAATGAGACTCTTTTTGTAGAAAGGAAGAGTCTTTTGCCCATCAATCCTTACATTTTGAGACGATTCGAGCTTAGTAGGGACATTTTATGCTCGTGGCTCCCCAAGTAGATGATCGGAGATGTAGGGGCCAAGGTTCGTCAAACGCTTCTAAAGGGACTTCGACTATGGCATCTTTAGTGGAGGAAATCGATGTAAAGATGAGACAGCTTTGCTGCCGAATCCACCCCACGGGATGCTCCAAGTACCAAAGGGACTAAGGAGGGGGTATAAAGATTGGATCTTTATACTCGCCCTATGTCTTTCGTGCCTTAGGGAAGGTCACTAGAGCAATCCTTGGAGAGTGATCCAACCATGAGGAGACATGGGGGAGTTGCATTGGAAAGTAAAGATTGCATTTTTATGAAAAATAAGTGTAATTAACACAATGGTGGGTCAAGTTATTGAAAGAACCAAATGCGAGAGACACCTTAGGAGTGAGTGGAATGAGGAATCCTGAATATGATGATGATTCAAAATGATTTTGGAAAAGTTGTTAAAGAGGGAATTTCGATTATGATGAAGATGATCCTGTGTATGGTATGGGAAGAAAACATCGTCCCAAGTGTAGGACATTAATCCCGAAGAAATGCAGACATGGATGACATGTAGAGGACCCCGACCCCGAAACCTCACACGTATGTCCCGAGCTTCTGAGCGTCCCCAAACTAATCTCAAAATTTCCCCAAACTTTTAAAACTTTGATTTAACTTTCAAACATAATCACAATTAACATAACCATTTCAAAATAACTCCACTCCTCTCCACATTGGAGGAAGAGTTGACCCAACTTTGAAAGTATTCCTCTGTTTCGAAAGTTACAAAAGATTTGTGCGGCTATAACGTAGAAATTAAAGTTTATAATTACAAACTCCATAAAGGGAATGATACCAAAATAGCACTTTCTACTTGCCAACCTATACATACCCCCGACAATCCCCAAAATCACTTCCAAACTCCTCTCCGCCTTACTGGGCCGGTCCGCCTCTCGGATCTAAAAACATTAAAGGGAGAGGGGTGAGAATAAATCTCGGAAGCTATTATGAATGCAAAGAATATGCCAAATAAGATGCAACACATAACAAGTTGCATATAACACGTGGAAAAGCTGTAAACACTTTACATTACCTCGATTTACCTTTTCCCGTCTTGACAAGAGTCGTACAACATTGGGAAATAAAACCCAATCTTAGGTGAGGCTCAACCCAAGCAATACTCACATCTTATAAAACCCATTTCTCAGGTAACCATATAAGATAGTAGCAACTCTGTAAGGCTTTTGGCTCAATACAGATGCTATAACCCCGACCTATGGCCACAGGAGGGGACGGTCACAGATATAACATAATCCGATCACATTAGGTCACACTTTCATAATTGATCGTATTATGTTATACCCCCAACATCAGCTGATTAACACAATATCAAGCACATAATAGTTACTTGAAATATAATCCTCAAAGGGGATACACAATATAGCCACATGGTAAAATATGCTCATGTTCAACCAATATCATAGTGCAACAATTATTTAACACATTATGCATAGTTTAATCAATGAATATGAACTCAAGTAAGACAATAAGGTATCATCAACCCACCCTACATAGTCATCATACAACAATACATGGCCTCTATAAAGGTCCAAGTTAAATCTACCAAGTTGGAGTCACATTTGTCAAGTTGCCAAACTAGGCTGCCAAGCGTTTTCCAAGCAATATTTAAAGTACTTTCCCAATTCCATTTTGATCACTTAAGATGTCATTGTGTAGCCAAAGTATTCTACTTTAATCTAGGTTAAAGAGATTTCATTTTGGTTCTAGTTTGAATAGGTTTAAACAATTCTAAAGTTGGTTCAAAGTCACCAGCTGGGCGGCACGACTCTTGCCCTGAGGGGCACCACTCGTGCCCGATTGACCTTTCTGCAGATTCATGCGTCCCCTAGTAAGCACGACTCGCTATTTCCTTGTGGCACGACTCGTGCCTTAGGGCACGACTCGTGCTGCATTTCCAAATTTTAAGTTGATCAGAACGATTTGACTCCAATTCCAGGAGTCGGATCCACGAGTTGGCCATGGGCACGACTCGTGCCAAAGGGCACGACTCGTGCCACTACGTAATCGTATCATTGGCGCTTTTCCTTAATAACACCCAAAAACCAAAACTTGTACCAAGCTTCTTCTAATTTGTGAACCTAAAAGGGATTTCTAACTTTGCTAATTCCATTCTAAACCATTTAACCCCAAAGTAGCATATCCTAACCTAGATCATTTACCCCTTGATTTTCTACCCATTTTACTACCATTTTTCAAGATTAACCCTCTTAATCCAACTCAACTCATTTTCTTACCCTCTTACTCAACTCTTATGAACAACAACATCATTCCATAACATTAACAATATCCTCAACTCCAAGAAGGTTTCCAAAGCACCAAACAATCATTTTAATAACAATAATAACATCCATAGTTCATGAATATTTAAAGAAGGGAAAGTCATAATAACTCACCTAGCAAATATGGGATGGAATGAGGATTTTCTTAGCTTGATGTGCTCCCCTCCTCACCCCGAACACGGAAGTACAATTGAATTGCCAAATGGAGAAGAATTGAATGCTATAGGAACTTGGAAAGTGAAGCTTTAAGAAGGAGCTTCCATGAAAATTGGGAGGAAGGAAGAAGAAAATGATGAAGGAGTATGGGAGGATGTTAACTAAAAGGGAAAGAGGTGGTGAGGGAAGTAAGGGGAGAGCATGGCCCCCCATGCCAATTAATTAAAACCTTTTCGATCTTTTTCCATTAAACCTTTCCAAGTTATAGAATAGTAAAACTAAACCCCCTACACCAATTCTTTATCCCACATACTTTAACCTCATTTCATATTTTATCCATTTTCTATTATTATACTTCTCCCAAGATGCTTTATTTTATTTCCCTTGAAATCCTAAGGATTCTAAATTACTTCCCAACCATCTCATCTTAATATAAGAAATTAAAGACATAAATGAACACATAAGGTTAACATTAATATTAAAAGCATATAATATGATACTAAAATAGTGCCTAGGTTTAGGGTCGTTACACTCACTCCCCCTTAAAGAAAATTCGCCCCGAATTTTAAAAAGACTCCTTAACTATCGGAATGATCTTAGTCCTCAACTCCTTAACCTGGAACTCTAAGACTCTCAACGGTTCTTCAACATAAGACATATCCGCTTGAATCTCATCGGGGGGAGAACTCAAAATATGATAGGGGTCATGACAATACTTCCTCAACATAGAAACATGAAACACATCGTGAAGTAAAGAAAAAGACGGAGGTAACGCCAACCGGTAAGCCAAATCCCCAATCTTCTTTAGAATCTCAAATGGACCAACGAACCTCGAAGCCAATTTACCCTTATTACCAAACCTTTTAATTCCCGTCCTCGGAGAGACTTTCAAAAACACGAAGTCACCCACTTGAAAAGATAAGTCCCTCCTTCTATTGTCGGCGTAGCTTTTCTGTCTACTCTGAGCCGTCTTCAATCTATCCCAAATCACCTTGATCTTCTCCGTAGAATCTCTAACCAAATCCGGGCCCCAAAGCCTTGCTTCACCAATCTCGTCCCAACACATCGGAGATCTACACTTTCTACCATACAACGCCTCATACGGAGCCATCTCGATACTAGACTGATAACTGTTGTTGTAAGCAAACTCAACTAACGGTAAATGATCTTCCCACGACAAATGGAAATCCATCACTCAAGCCCGTAACATATCCTCAAGTATCTGAATAGTTCTCTCGGACTGACCGTCGATTTGAGGATGAAATGCCGTACTAAAACACAATTTAGAACCCAAGGCTTCCTGCAATGCTCTCCAAAATCTAGAAGTGAATCTCGGATCTCTGTCGGAAGCAATGCTAACCGAAACCCCGTGAAGTCTAACAATCTCCTTCATATACAACTAGGCTAACTTCTCCATCGAGAACTTGGTTGACACCGAAAGAAAATGAGCTGACTTTGTCAATCCATCCACAATAACCCAAATAGCATCCATCTTCTTCGCGGTAAGAGGCAAACCCGAAACAAAATCCATCGAGATTGTAACGACCCTAAACCTAGGCACCAATTTAGCATCCCATTATATATATATATTTTATATCAATTGTTGACTTTATGTGCTTACTTTCCTTGATTTTTATGGAAGGTTAGGATGCTTATGAAATAACTTTAAAGCCTTAGGATTAAATGGAAATAGATTAAAGTATTTTGTGGAAGTATAATAATTGAAAATCAATAAATTATTTTAAGTAGTATGGTGGAGTTATAATAAAATAAATAAATAAAATATTATGGGTGGGTGAGGTGCCCTTGTGTAAAGAATGAGAAGTTGAGGTATTAGATGCATTTCCTTAGACTTAAGGGGCTTGAGTGTAGAAAATGAAAAGATGTAATTTAATTTGGCATGGGGGGCCATATCCCCTCTTTTCCTCCCATCACCTTGTTTAGTCAATCTTTCCATACTTTCCCATCATTCCATCATCCTCCTTATTTGACCTCCCCATTTCTCCCTCATCTTCTTCTTCCTTCCCATTAATTTCCATGGAAAATCCACCATAGCTCTTCCTTTTCAAAATTCATGATAAATTCAATTCCCTTCCATTTTACGATCCGGTGGTACTTTCATGATCGTGGCGGCGAGGGGAACACATCAAGCTAGAAAAATCGTGGTTTCATCTCATATTGCTAAGGTAAGTTATTATGACTTCCTTCTAATAATTGTTCACTTTATGTGTTATTGAATACCTTGTTGAAAGAAAAGATTTTGATACTTTAAATAATGATTAAATGAGTTGAAATGGGTTAGTCAAGGTTGAATTGATTTTAGTTGTAAAATGATAATCTAAGATTGAAGGAGGAAAGGTATAGAATAATTGTGAATGTTAATGATTTAAGAGTAAGTATTGAATTTGAATTTTGGCCAATTTACTAGAATTAGAAAGTGAAGAAAATGGTTTATAAGAAATGGTTATAGGTTAAAATGGAATTGAGTTTTGGTACTAAAAGGTTTTGGTTAGTGTTGGGATGTGTTGGATGGAAGTAGAATGGTTGTTCTAAGTGTATAATGGTTTTGGGATATATTGATGCTAATGGAAATTATTGAAGAGTAAGATGGTATGATTTAAGTTGAAGAAGGAATATTAAACATGAATTGTGATAGTGTAATGAATAAAATAATTAAGTGATAAGGGGTCTAGGGCTATCTTAATTTAATTGGAAGGTTTTAGAAATGTTGATGAACTTGGTAATTTTTTTTTTGTTGCCAAAATAGAGTAAGTTGGTTAGGATTAATTGGGTTTTTGAAGTGTAGCTGAAATCTGTTTTTGGTGTCTGATTCTGGCCGTGGCACGAGTCGTGCCCATGGCCAACTCGTGGAAACGATTCGTGAATTTGGGGTTAAGTCGTTCTGATTGAGTTGGGACTGAATGGCATGAGTCGGGCCATAAGGCACGAGTCGTGCCCTGTGGGATAACGAGTTGTGCCCTTGTAGGGACGACTGTTTCTGGAGGGGGTCCAAGGGGGCACGAGTCGTGCCCTGGGGCACGAGTCGTGCCCTGGCCTGATGACATTGAACCAATTTTTGACCTGTTTAAACCTATTCAAACTAGAACCAAAATGAATCCTCCTTAACTTACATTAAAGTAGAATATTTAGGCTACATCATGAAGTCTTATTTGGTCAAAATTGAATTGTGGAAGTAGTTTAAATATTGTCCGGAAAATGGTTGATAAGCTTGAATTGTAACTTCACCAAAGTGGTTCAAACTTGGGAATTAGATCTTGGACTTTTATAAAGGTTATTCAAGGATGTGTAATGACTACGTCGGAATGGTTTATGATACATAGGGGCCTTACTTGCTCCCCTACCCTTGGTGGTTAGTTTGAATAGTGTAGAAGCTATAAGTTACACTATTGTGCTAGATGAAAATGTATAATTATCACATTGTTACATCATTATCCCAATTGTGGAATTGTTGATTATATGGATGCCTTGATATCCCAAGTGGATTATTTGGTTTATTGTTATGTTGTATCCCAAGTGTGAATTATTTGATTATATTGTTACCTTACTTGAATTCATATTCATTGATGGTATTATACATAGTGTATTAAATGAATGTTGCACTATAATATTGATTTAACATGAGTATACATTACCATGTTGTTATATTCTTATCCCTTTAGTGGATTTATTTCAAGTATCTATTATGTGCTTGAATGTGTTATATGTGATTCGGGGGTATAATGGAATTCAATCAATTATTGATTTGTTCTATAAGTGATTGAAGGTTCATCATACCTGTGACCGGCCCCTCTGTGGCCACAGAGTGGGAGTGCTAGCAGCTGTATTGAGCCAAAAGCCTTACAGTTCGCTGCGATTTTATGGAGTTAGGTGGAATGCTTCTGTATTAAGCCAAAAGCTTTACAGATAGCGGCGATATTATATGATACTCTGAATAAAGGTCATATAAGTATCTTATTTTCTTATATGGATCTCTGGGGTATGAGTCCTATAAGCGGTGAAGGTGCATGGAGGCAATTCACCAAAGAGCGGAGTTTTACTCCCATGTTGTACGACTTATTGTTCAGACGGGAAAGATAAAATGAGGTAACGTAAGGTGTTTACCGCTTTAATAATGTGTTATGTGTAACCATACTATGTGTTGCATCTTATATGGCATCTTATTGCATTCATAATAGCTTATTGAGATTTATTCTCACCCCTTCCCCTTTTACTCTTTTAGATTGTGCTGAGACAGGTGACCTGAACCAGTGAGGCCGGGGATAAGAGTTTGAACTTTTACTTTTGGGACTTGTCAGGTTAAGTATATTAGTTGGTTGACTAGGTGTATTTATTTAGTAAGACTCTTTTGAGAAGTGGTATATAAACTCATTTGTAAAACCAAGTTAATTGTGAGTTTTCGATGTAAGTAATCAGATTATGGTTTATGGAAGTTGTTGTTGAAATTTCTTCAAGTGGAAATATTATTAGTTGATTTAAATTGGCAGTTTGAGAGTTTGGTTTTCTTTTAAAGGAAAATAAAAGTTTTTAAAAATAGAGATGGGATTTCTTAGTTTGGGCTCCTCAAGCTCGGGACACACGTTAGGTCCCGGGTTGGGGTGCTCACAGAGATCCCTTCCCATTTCCACTTCGGAATATCCAATGGTTGAAGTAGTCCCGCCGGTCTCTGATGTTCGGCCTTGATTTGTTGACAAGTTAAGCACTTAGACACCGCAATTTCCCTTTTCATCCCATTCCACCAATACCCACGCTTCAAGTCTTGGTACATTTTAGTACTACCCGGATGAATCGCAAACTTGGACTTATGACCATACTCTAGAACTCGCCTCTTGATTTCAAGTGATGAAGGAACGCAAATTCTCCCTTGGAAGGTTAAAATCACATCTCTATTCAACGCAAATTTCCCCCCTTTCCCACCTTGCACTTGTCCCAAAATTTTCTTTAACTCCGGATCATTCTGTTGAGCTTCCTTCAAATCTCCATACAATGTAGGAACAGCTCACACATTCGCAAGTATTACTTCACTCCTCAACTCTTGGGAATTCAAGGCTGTCACATAAGCCTTTCGGCTAATCGCATCCGCCACAACATTGGCCTTTCCCGGATGATATGAAATTACACAATCAAAATCCTTCAAGAACTCTAGCCATCTCCTTTGTCGGTTATTCAACTCCTTTTGGGTAAATAAATACTTCAAACTCTTATGGTCGGTAAAAATCTCGAATCTCGCCCCATAAAGATAATGTTTCCACTTATGCAACGCAAACACAATCGCCGCCAATTCCATGTCATGAGTAGGGTAATTCTGTTCCGCCGTTGATAACTTCCTAGAGGCATACGCAATCACTTTTCCATTTTGCATTAGTACACATCCCAATCCCGCCTTCGAGGCATCACTATAAATAACAAAATTCTCACAACCATCCGGGAGGGTAAGAATAGGAGCCGTTGTCAACCTCTTCTTCAACTCATTGAAACTTGCTTCACACTTGGAATCCCATACAAATGATACATCTTTCCGAGTCAACGGAGTAGCAATCCGAGAAAACCCTTCAATGAACCTTCGATAATACCCCGCCAAACCAAGAAAACTACGAACCTCAGTCACAGTCGAAGGTTGCTTCCAATTAACCACGGCTTCAATTTTTGAAGGATCCACGGAAATTCCCGAACTCGACACTACATGCCCCAAGAAAGAAATTTGCTCAAGCCAAAACTCGCACTTGCTGAACTTGGCGTACAACTGCTTCTCACGAAGAACTGACAAGACAATCCTCAAATGATTTTCATGCTTCTCCCGGGACTTAGAATAAACAAGAATGTCATCTATGAATACCACCACAAAGCTAACAAGATACGACTTGAAAATACGGTTCATCATATCCATGAATACGGCTGGAGCATTAGTCAATCCGAAAGGCATCACAACAAACTCATAGTGACCATATCTAGTTCGGAAAGCTGTCTTGGCAATGTCATCTGGTCTAATCTTCAACTGATGGTATCCGCTTCTCAGATCAAGTTTAGAGTAGATAACGGAACCTTGAAGTTGGTCAAACAAATCATCTATATGTGGAAGAGGATATTTATTCTTTATGGTGGCTTGGTTCAAAAAACGATAATCAATACATAATCTTAAGGTACCATCCTTCTTTCGGACAAATAAAACCGGTGCTCCCCACGGAGACACACTTGGGCGATTAAAATCCCGGTCTAGCAATTCTTGCAATTGGACCTTCAACTCTTTTAACTCGGCCGGAGCCATTCTATAGGGTGCTTTAGAAATAGGTGCGGTTCCGGGCACTAGGTCAATACAAAACTCTACCTCACGATCCGGAGGCATAGAGTACTCACTTGAAAACACATCACTAAATTCATTAACAATGGGAACATGAGCTAACTCGGGGGACTTCTTATTAGAATCTACCACGTAAGCCAAGTATCCCGCACACCCCTTAGATAGCATTTTTCTAGCCTTTAAAGCAGAAATAACATGTAAACCGAACATAGATTTGTCCGCATCAAATATAAAAGTAGGCACATCAGGCATGGCAAATGAGACTTGCTTTCTACGACAGTCTACCAAAGCATGACACTGACTCAACCAATCCATTCCAAGGATCACATCAAAGTCACGGATTGGTAACTCGACCAAATTCACCGGCAATACATGCCCACATATAGTCACATCACAACCATGATATATCAAAGAAGATGCGAGGCACTCTCCCATAGAAGTAGAGACCTCCAACACATAAGGCATAGATTCAGGCAATTTATGCAATGAAAATGCAAAATGAGATGCCACAAATGAATGGGAAGACCCGGGATCTATAAGAATGCGGGCCTTAACTCCTAAGACAGGGACTATACCTCTAATGACAGCATTGGGATCGACCTCTCCTCTACCCAAGGCGAACACTCGACCTTGCACTCTATCTTTGGGTTTCCCGTCGATATCTCTCTTCACACCACCACCTTGTCCCCCTTGACCGCTACCCGAAGCTTGCTTCCTTTGCCACTTAGGACAATTCTTCCGGAAATGGCTTGTTGCCCCACACTCCAAACATTTGCCTTGCTTGCTCCAACACTTATCCTCCGAATGCCCCAGCTTCTTACAATATCCACACAATGTACCAAACTGACCTGGAGTCGAACGATTTGTCGGAGCCGCCACATTTCCTCCTCTACCTGCTCCCGAAGCTGATGTCCTTGGCTGCCCTCTATTCTGCCCAGAACCTTGACCTTGGAATCTATTTCTATTTCCGCCTTCAGATTTACCACGATGCTCTTCTATATCATTCTCAATCCGGTACGCCATATTCACAGCCGCTTGGAAGTTGGAGAAGTCATGCGTCAATAGCTGCTTCCGAAACTCCACCCTTAAGCCCTTCACGAACCAGTAGATCTGCCTCTCTTCCTCTGGTACCAAATGGGGACAATATCGGGCTAACTCCGTAAACTCGGCTGAATATTGTGCTATGGTCATTGTCCCTTGCTCCAATTTCAGAAACTCAACCTCCTTTTTATCTCTAGTAACCATCGGAACGAAATGATCCCGTAACTTGCGCGTGAAATTTTCCGAAGTCTGCGGTGTCAGATCTCGATCCCAGCAATCCTTCACTACCTGCCACCAGTGCTCAGCGGGTCCTTCCAACTTGAAAACGGGGCACCTTACCTTTTCTGCATCCGAGCTCTCCATTGCCGCGAAAATCTTATTCATAGCTTCAAGCCATCTTTTCGCCTTCGTCGGATCCGAATCTCCATTGAAACTAGGGGGAGACATCTTCACAAATTTCTCTAGGCCATGGTGCCCCTGCCTACCTTCTGGTTGCTGTTGTGCCCTACCTTGGTTCTGATTTGCCATATTCTGAAGAAATACTCGGAACATGTCCATCATTTCTGCATTCGGATTACCAACATTTCCTAAAGCCCGATCCTGATCTCCATCATTACCCGCCATTAGAACAAACTCCTGCATTAAACACTCGACGTCAGTTATCACACACTCTCACTCAGCTAGACTCTACCCGAGAACTCTAACCGAGCTCTGATACCAACTGTGAGGACCCCGACCCGGAACCTACACGTGTCCCGAGCTGGAGCGTCCCCAAACTAACTCAAAATTTCCCAAACTTTTAAAACTTTGATTTAACTTTCAAACATAATCACAATTAACATAACCATTTCAAAATAACTCCACTCCTCTCCACATTGGAGGAAGAGTTGACCAACTTTGAAAGTATTCCTATGTTTTAGTTACAAAAGATTGTGGGTATAACGTAGAAATTAAAGTTTATAATTACAAACTCCATAAAGGAATTATACCAAAATACACTTTCTACGCCAACCTATACATACCCCGACAATCCCCAAAATCACTTCCAAACTCCTCTCCGTCCTTACTTGGCCGGTCCGTCTGTCTCGGGATCTAAAAATATTAAAGGGAGAGGGGTGAGAATAAATTTCAGCAAGCTATTATGAATGCAGCAATATGTCAAATAAGATGCAACACATAACAAGTTGCATATAACACATTGAAAAAGCTGTAAACACTTTACATTACCTCGGTTTACCTTTTCCCGTCTGAACAATAGTCGTACAACATTGGGAAATAAAACCTAATCTTAGGTGAGCTGCTTAAGCAATACTCACATCTTAGGGAACCATATAAGATAGTAGCAACTCTGTAAGGCTTTTGGCTCAATACAGATGCTATAACCCCGACCTGTGGCCACAGGAGGGGACGGTCACAGATATAACATAATCCGATCACATTAGGTCACACTTCCATAATTGATCGTATTATGTTATACCCCCAACATAAGCTGATTAACACAATATCAAGCACATAATAGTTACTTGAAATATAATCCTCAAAGGGGATACGCAATATAGCCACATGGTAAAATATACTCATGTTCAACCAATATCATAGTGCAACATTTATTTAACACACTATGCATAGTATAATCAATGAATATGAACTCAAGTAAGGCAATAAGGTATCATCAACCCACCCTACATAGTCATCATACAACAATACATGGCCTCTATAAAGGTCCAAGTTAAATCTACCAAGTTGGAGTCACATTTGTCAAGTTGCCAAACTAGGCTGCCAAGCATTTTCCAAGCAATATTTAAAGTACTTCCCCAATTCCATTTTGATCACTTAAGATGTCATTGTGTAGCCAAAGTATTCTACTTTAATCTAGGTTAAAGAGATTTCATTTTGGTTCTAGTTTGAATAGGTTTAAACAGCTCTAAATTTGGTTCAAAGTCACCAGGCCAGGGCACGACTCGTGCCCAATTGACCTTTCCCAGATTCATGCGTCCCCTAGTAAGCACGACTCGTTATTTCCACAGGGCACGAAGGCACGACTCGTGCCATTTCAGCCTTAAGTTGATCAGAACGATTTGACTCCAATTCCACGAGTCGGATCCACGAGTTGGCCATGGGCACGACTCGTGCCAAGGGGCACGACTCGTGCCACGATCAGAATCAGGTATCATTGGCAGTTTTCCTTAATAACACCCAAAAACCAAAACTTGTACCAAGCTTCTTCTAATTTGTGAACCTAAAAGGGATTTCTAACTTTGCTAATTCCATTCTAAACCATTTAACCCCAAATTAGCATATCCTAAACCTAGATCATTTACCCCTTGATTTTCTACCCATTTTACTACCATTTTTCAAGATTAACCCTCTTAATCCAACTCAACTCATTTTCTTACACTCTTACTCAACTCTTATGAATAACAACGTCATTCCATAACATTAACCAATTCCTCAACTCCAAGAAGGTTTCCAAAGCATCAAACAATCATTTTAATAACAATAATAACATCCATAGTTCATGAACATTTAAAGAAGGGAAAGTCATAATAACTCACCTAGCAAATATGGGATGGAATGAGGATTTTCTTATCTTGATGTGCTCCCCTCCTCACCCCGAACACGGAAGTACAATTGGATTGCCAAATGGAGAAGAATTGAATGCTCTAGGAACTTGGAAAGTGAAGCTTTAAGAAGGAGCTTCCATGGAAATTGGAAGGAAGGAAGAAGAAAATGATGAAGGAAAATGAGGAGGATGGAGGAGTATGGGAGAATGTTGACTAAAAGGGAAAGAGGTGGTGAGGGAAGTAAGGGGAGAGCATGGCCCCCCATGCCAATTAATTAAAACCTTTCCAATCTTTTTCCATTAAACCCTCCCAAGTTCTAGAATAGTAAAACTAAACCCCCTACTCCAATTTTTTATCCCACATACTTTAACCTCATTTCATATTTTATCCATTTTCTATTATTATACTTCTCCCAAGATGCTTTATTTTATTTCCCTTGAAATCCTAAGGATTCTAAATTACTTCCCAACCATCTCATCTTAATATAAGAAATTAAAGACATAAATGAACACATAAGGTTAACATTAATATTAAAAGCATATAATATGATACTAAAATAGTGCCTAGGTTTAGGGTCGTTACAGATAATCCTGAGTTTGAACTAGGGACGATGTTTACTGATAGCAAAGAGTTTAGAAATGCAGTGAGATCATACTCCATTAAAAAATAAGGGTATTACTTTTGTTAAAAATGTGAAATTGAAAGTGAGTGCAAGATGTAAAGAGGGTTGTAATTGGTATATTTATGCTTCTCATTTGCCAAAAAGGGATAACACTTTCAAAATCAAGACTCTTGTTAACATTCATAATTGCAGCAATGTAGGCAAAAGCTCATGTGTTAATTCTAGATGGATTGGGAATAAATATACTGAGAGACTGAAACTGAATCCAACATGGGAACCTTAATCTTTTTTCCATACTGTAGGTAAGGAGCTTGAGATTGAAATGTCCAATAGTAATGCTTACAGAGATATGTCTGTTGCAAGGAAGAATGTGGAGTTGTCTCTTAAGGATCAATATGGTTGTTGGACTATAAAGCTGAATTGATCAGATCAAATCCAGGAACAACGTATGAAGTTCAATGTGATTATGAAACAGGGCAACCTGTATTCAAGAGGATGTACATTTGTCTTGGTGGATTGAAACAAGGATTTTTGGAAGGGTGTATGAAAGTTATTGGATTGGATGGTTGTTTCTTGAAGGGTCCAGTGAAGGGCATGATTCTTTCTACAGTTGGAGTTGATGCTAACAATGCTATGTGGCCTTTAGCATATGCAGTGGTTGAAGGAGAAAACAGAGAGTATTGGACATGGTTTTTAGAGTATTATTTACTTGTGGATATTAACTGTATGAATTCAAATGCATGGACATTCATTTCTGACAAAGAAAAGGATCATGTTCCAAGTCTTGAGGCACTTGTACCAGAGGCAGAGATTAGGTTTTGTGTCAAACACTTGCATGATAACTTCAAGCTTAAATTCTGGGGCAATGCTTTGAAAAAACAATTGTATGCGTGTGCTAAAGGCACTTATTTTGAGAGGTTTAACTATCAAATGGATGAGCTTAAGAAGATGGATTCAGATGCATATGAGTGATTAGTTGGTAACACACCAACACATTGGAGCAGGGTTCAACACATCAATGTTGCGACATTTTGTTTAGCAATCTATGTGAGGCACTTAATTCCTGCATTCTTAAATCTAGGTGCAACCAAGATTCCCGGTACTGCGAGATAGTCCTATCTTATATTTTCTTGAGTGGATAAGGATGTATATGATGTCCAGGCTATAGAAGTGTAGGGAGAAGATGAGAGCGTTTGGGGGTATGTTTTGCCCAAGAATACTAGGGAAATTAGACATTAATAAGACACAATCTCATGGATATATCGATGTTTGGGCAGGGGTTATGAAATACCAGGTAAAGGGAATGTATGAAGATCAGTATGAAGTAGACTTAAATGAGCAAGAGTGTTCTTGTAGAAAAATGGAAACTCTCTAGAATTCCTTGCCCTCGTGCAATCTCTGCATTACATCATTGTAATTTGGATCCTGACATTTATGTGGCTGATTGGTATAAGAAAAAGACCTACATGAAATCTCATTACATCATTGAGAAGAAGATGCCTGGCAGGCCTAAGAGAAGAAGAATTAGGCAACCTGATGAGACTAATAACAACCCACACAAACTAAGGAGGTACCAGGACACTGTAAGATGTGGCTTGTGTGGTGAGGAGTATCAAAATGCAAGATCTTGTCCCAAAAAACCACCATCAGTAGAAGGGACAAGCAACAAAGGAAGAAAGAAACTAACTGTAAGTATAATTTATTTACTTTAGTTAATTTACTTAATGTTTAAATGTTTTATTTTTCTATCAGGTGAAGAGGAAAGCTATTGCACGGGTTGGAAATGCCAGTGATGAAAGTGTACCAGCTGGAAGAACAGAGGATGGAGATAATAAAGCAACAGTTGGAATTATATCAACAAGGGTAACAAGATCACAAGCAAGTTATTTATGTTTTTTTAAGGAACTTAAATGAGTATGTTGTTTGTAATAAAAATTATCCTATTTTCAGACTAATGCAAGTCCACAAAAAGATGTTGGAAGGATTGGAAACCAATTTGGTGTTAAACAAGGGGGAACAAGAAAAAATCTAAGTCTTACATCAAACTTCAACAAAAATTCCTTCATTTGGTTTGGGCCACTTTGAAATTGACTTCATTTATATTTCAGGTTAAACGAGGATCACATGACAAGTTCTTGTCACAAGGTGATGCAGTGAACGAAATGCCCAAGAAAGGAAGAAACACTTTAAGCAGCTTGCCTCAAGATAGTACCATTAGGTTGGCACCTGGTCAAAGAATGACAATGCAAAGCCTACCTCAAACTTCAACAACAATTGCTTCTACATTAGTTCCTACTGCATCTTTTATGTGGAATAGGTGTAGATGTATTACTGTAAGTTCGTTAAAGGCTTCAGCTGCAACAAACATGAAATCCAGTTCCTACTGCATCTTTCATTCATTACTTTTAGAAGACCAAGAATGACAAATGCTGATCTGGGACACATTGGAGGATCATGCCAAGCAAAGAAGTCATAGTCTCTACCCTGCTATTAAGAAAATCATTTAACATTAATAAAGGTAAGGATTAATGTTGATAAATGCAAAGAAAAATCTTAATTTAAAATAAAACAAATGAAAGAATTAAAAATAACCTACATGTTCATAGTTTACACACCCATGATTCAAATTAGTCCAGACAGTTTTCAGAGGTGCTAATCCACCGCAGTATCATCTCACAAACAATGAAAATTGATGTCTGACATCTCTCTTCTGGCCTCTCATGGCGAGCGAAGGAGGAAGACGATCGTTGATTTGGATCCTATTTCCCGTCTTTATAACCCCCAAATTCAATGACCTAGGACCAAAGTTTAAGAAGACATAAATATCCTTCAATTGTTTTGTTAAATGTCTCTTTTACCCGTTACGTGTCGTGGCACGTGCAATTTGCCGTTTATTTTGTAACGTCGTTTGGGGAGGGGGCAAAAGTGGGACTAGGGGATAGCTAAGGTGACACCTTA
This sequence comes from Adenophora triphylla var. japonica, assembly GCA_022495995.1. Taxonomy (NCBI): domain Eukaryota; kingdom Viridiplantae; phylum Streptophyta; class Magnoliopsida; order Asterales; family Campanulaceae; genus Adenophora; species Adenophora triphylla. The sequence continues at coordinate 17,304 of JAFEMH010007881.1, forward strand.
AATTCGCGCGATGGTGCAAAGTGGGAATGGATGCATACTTTGGGTGGCTAATCATATTTTGGTCTCTCCCTTTCTTTTCTCTCCCTTTAAATTTTAAATTCGGGATTGACACAATTTCAAGAAGAGAGTTGTTATTTAAACCTATAAAATTGTTGAGTAAACCAATAATATATTTTATATCAAAATTATAATCTAAGAAATTAACCCTAAATTCTATAAACCAAATTTCTTAGTCATTACGAAAATCAAGGTGAAACAAAAAATAGTACACCGAATAACAGATTCAGATTCAGGATGAAGATTAATCTATAAAGAAGAACACAACTAAAATTTTGCAATATGTTTCATTCGGGTATGACCTAAAATTTTCAAAAAAATCATTCAAACCCATTGGAAAGTGCAATTTATTTCAGCCTCGAAAATTTTCACATAAATCAATCAAACTTAGACGAAATTTACAATTTTTTCAGCCTGTTGTAGCCAAAATTCAAAAAAAAAAAAAAATGGCCAAATCAAGCCAAATTTATAGTAACTTTTTCTCGACTGAGCGTAACCCAAATTCAATAAAAATCGCTAAATTCTTAGAGAGAGAATGAGAAGCTCCAAGGATGACTCCATCACCGACGATAGACCGAAACCCAATTCCAACATATTATCAGACGAAGAGAAAGTCCTCGCTTATCACGACCCTCGCATCTACGAAAAGGCAAACTTCTCTCTCTCTCTCTCTCTCTCTCTCTTACACGCACAAACTCATAAGGATTATGCCTTTGAATTGATGGAATTCGATTCGAAGAGAGAGTAAAAGAACAAGTCAAAAGTTGATTTGAATTCAAGACGAAAAAGGAGAAAGAGATTGAAGTTTCTTTGGATACAAGGAGGAAAACGAGAAGAGGAAAGCTTGTTTCCCTATGCAGATTTGGCTTTTTTTTCCCCAATGAGCGTTTGGTTTTGGGTGAAGTGGGGGAATGGAATGCCCAATTCCATTCCCCCAATTCCTTGGCCTTGTTTGGTTGCATCTTTTTAATTTTTTTCATTCCAATGAAATGATGAATTTCTTCTCACAAAGGAATTTGTCATTCCTTCCATATATGGGAGGAATGGCCAATTCCCTTGGCAATGAAATTAAAAAAAAAAAATTTGACCAAAATATCCCCATCTACCCCCCAATCCAGCCCCCCCACCCCCATCCAGCCCCCAACCCCCACCCACCCCCCACGAATTTTTTTTCATACCCCCTGCCCTAACCCCCCCATCCAGCCCCCACCCACCCACCCCCTACCCCCCTCCATAATTTTTTTTTTGCATACCCCCTGCCCTACTCCCCCCATCCAAATTTCACCCCCACCCCACAAATAATTTTTTTTTTTGCATACCCCCTGCCCTATCCCCCCACCCCACATTTTTTTTTACATACCCCCTGCCCTACCCTCCCCCCATCCACCCCCCACCCCCCCACAAAATTTTTTTTTGCATACCCCCTGTCCTAACAACCCCCCCCACTCACCCTCAATTTTTTTTTAAAAGAAGGGTAAATTGGTCATTTTATATGCTTTCATTTCATTCCATTCCTATAATTTGTATTTTCAAACCAAACATGATTTGCCAAGAAATTGAATAACAATTTCATTTCATTTCGTGCCAACCAAACGGAGGGATTTGAAAAGTTTTTTTCCATTTCAATTCCTTCAGGAATTCAATTCCATTGACCATTTCATTTATTCACTTTTTTTTTTCCACCGAACCAAACGGCCCCCAAGGTTTTGGAATCCTTTTGACTTCACTTAAAGGTTAGGCAATATAAATTCTATCTTCTTCCTATAGTTGTTTTTCAAGATCAAGATGGTGATTGGTGAATACTCCCTCCGTCCCGATCCATGTTTCACCATTTGGTAAAGCATGCAAATTAAGAAAGCAATAGATATATTAAAAAATAATGGAAGTGAGAGAATGATTGTGAGAGGGAAGAAGTGAGGGATATGACAAGTGTGATCCATAATTTAAATGTGTGTGAGAGAAAAGTTAGTGAGTATAATAAAATATTAATAAACCTTTTCCATTTTAGAAAAGGTGAAGCTTCTACCAAGACACCCATTTCGATAAAAGGTGAAGCTTCAAACGGGGCGGAGGGAGTATTTCTCAAATATGCAACAAATCTATAGTATACTCCCTCCGTCCCACTACAGTTGACACTTCTTTCTATTTTGGGCCGTCCCACCTCACTTGACACCTTCCAAAAATAATCAAGTTTTTATATTTTTATATTAATGGACCCCACCACTCATTCTCTCTCTTCATTTTCCATCACTCAATTTATTCAACCAACACTACTATTTACCCCACTCATTCTCTCTCTTCATTTTCTACTACACATTTTCTTTATTTTATTATTTCTTCTTAGTTCCCGTGCCCACCCTTGAGGTGTCTACTGTAGTGGGACGGAGGGAGTAAATGGGAACGGGGTGCTACAGTACAATGAACAGTATCAAGTGTCGAATTTCTATTTTGCCCTCACTAAGTTATCCCTTTCCCATTTTGCCCTTAAAAATATTTTTTTTAGTCAAGTAGGGATCTCAATTTTTTACGTATGTATGAAATTATATTATCAACAAAAAAATCTATTATTACCTTATTCATTTTTTGAAAGTTAAACAAACCTACTGATTTCATTTATTTTTTGAAAGTCATTTCCATAATAAATATAAACATAAAAAAAAAAATTTCGTAAAAAAAATATTTTAAAATACTAAATAAGTAAAAACATATTTATTGATTTTTTGGTAAATATTTTCTCGAATAACATATTTTTGAAATCACTTTTACGTGTTTGTTAAGGGAAAATTGCATATTTGAATTTATTCAACTATTTCAAATTGCCTTTTTTATTGTAATTCAAAGAAAATTGATTAAAAAAAATAAACTTTCGTAAAAAAAAAAACAATCATGTATAAAACACATGGTTTTTTTTTGGCAAATCTAAACAGAAAATTTTGGGGAAAATCTGTTTCTTCATAAGTTATAAAAAGTCTTGTTTTTAAATATATCGACTTGGTGTTTTAAAGCCTAAACTCATTGTTTTAAGGCTTAAACTCGCTATTTTATTTTCTAACTTAAACTCACTGTTTTAACGCCTAAACTCACTATTTTATTTTCTAGGTATTTTAAGGACTAAACTCAATATTTTAAGGTCTAAACTCGATATTTTTAAGAATAAAAAGTGAGTTTTTTATAATTTATGAAAAAACAGATTTCTCCTAAAACTTACTCGATCTAAATCTGACAATTCACATGATTTGTTAATTGTGATAACCCAAAACTAACAAAAGCAAACTAACGTCTACAACTATTGTTTCTACCACCCTCTTCACCCCCAAATCACCAAACACTACTCCACCATCACCAACTTTTTCAAGGTCCGCTTTCGAGTTTTTAATGAAGAGAAAAAAAAGTGAGAGGAGGAAAAATGAGAGAAAAGAAAGGGAAGAAAGTGAATTTAAATTTCTTTTCGATGTGCTTTCGAGTTAGGAAAGAAATAAAAAGAAAAATAAAATTTTCTCTCCTCGTGCTTCCGAGTTTTGAAATAAAATGAGAGAAAATAAAAAAAAAATGACTTCTATATACCCTCAAATATTTTATTTGATTTTCAATCATATTATTCAAATATACGGATAAACAATCTTAAATTTATTTTAAAAGATTACCTAAATTTCAATCTTAATAATGAGATTAAAAAATATATGAGAATAAAAATGGGATAATAATAAAAATTGTCAAGTTTTCACTGTTTTTTTTCTTCCATTTCTTCTCAATTTTGGAAGGAAAATTTAAAAGAATTTTCCACCTTTTTTTTTCCATTTCCTTCCTAAAAATTCTCTAACGAAGGAAATTTACCTTTTCTTTCGGTTGAGTCTCTGTAGGCACTCCATCATTGTTTCTTCCTCGTCCCGTCTGCTCTCCACCTAGAGACAATCCCACCAATCCCACCATTTCCGGACCCCATCAATCTCTCTCCCCTCCTTCCATAAACCCCTTCTCCTCCCTCACCTCACTCTCTCAGCAATGCCAGTTTCTTCCTCAGGTAAAATTCTCCCTCTTTCTCTCTCTCTACATCTCTACATTACATACATTCAAACGTGTGATCATGTGTATTAACCTTTTCAATTTTTTTTGGGTTTGATTTGAAATGGCGTACAGACGGTAGGAACAAGTGGAAAAAGCGAAAAAGAGACACCCAAATCACTGCTTCTCGTAAACCCAAATCACAACCCCACGATGACGATGACCTACTTGAAGAAGACGACGATGATGATCTCGACCTCGACCATAATCAACCCGAATTCGACGATGACCCACGTAATTCCTCCGATCCCCCCTCCGCCGAGACTGAGGTTTTGTTGGACGGCGGCGTCCGTCTCTCCAATTTCCCTTCTGTGGTCAGGCACACTGTGAATCGACCTCACTCTTCCGTTCTGGCGATTGTTTCCGTGGAAAGGGCTACCCAAAGGGGAGAGACTGTTAGTAGTAGTGGCCAATTGCATCAGAATTGTATGTCGTTGGAAAATATATCGTTTGGGCAGCTTCAATCGTTGTCTGCTGTGCCGGCGGATAGTCCTGTTTTGACCGGTGGTGATGATGGGTCTTCTGCTTATGTGATTACGCCGGAACCGATAAGGAAGGGCAATGGGGTGGTCAAGCAGTGGGAGACTAATTGTACTCATGTCTTGCCAATGCACTCAGGTTGCTTGCTTTCTCTTTTCACAATTAACACACACACAATTATCTTGTTTATCTATCTATATGCATTAGTTAAGTTGCTGTGTGTATAATCTTTTACAGAACCCATACACTTTTAAATCATATGCAGAACCCATCTCTCTGGTAGAGACATTTTAAAAGATTTAGTACTGTCTATGGTACCCGTGAGTAATTTTTTTATTTGATCTTTTGATTTCTCCTTGGAGCAGATTGGTTTTCACCTTCATCAATAGATAGAATAGAGCGACAGGTCGTGCCACAGTTTTTCTCAGGGAAGTCAGCTGACAATACACCAAAGAAGCACTTGGAATGTCGGAATATTATTGTTGCCAAGTACCTGGAGAATCCAGAGAAGAGGCTTTCAGTTTCTGACTGCCATGGTCTTATAGTTGGTATTGACAATGACAATATAACTCAAATTTTTCGATTTCTTGATAACTGGAGGATCATTAATTACTGTGCGCCTCCTCTGATTCATGAGAACAAAAATGACGGTTCCTGTTTGAGTGAAGATGCTAAAGGGGAACTTTGTGTGCCAGCCACTGCTTTGAAAGCTATTGATAGCTTGATCCAATTCGATAAGCCCAAGTGCATGCTTAAAGCAGAAGATGTTTATCCTGAACTGGTTTCTCAAGGTCATCAGACGTCTGACGTGGACAGTATTATTCGCATAGCACTAAATGAGATTTGCTGCAATCATTGTTCTCGGCCTCTAGCTGCTGTCTACTATCGGTCGCAGAAAGAGGTGACTCTCATGCCATTTTTATACTCGCATGCTCTCATTTATTATGTAATCATGTGATGTTTTTTGTGCACACACCCTATTGATCTTAGCTCTTGATGAGTTTGCATCATTGGTGCTTGGCGGTGATATTTCCGATTTCTGTTTGCCCATGAATGCAGCTACCTGGTATCCGGTGTAAAATGGCCATTGTTTCTTTTATAGGGGACGCAGTGTGCAGTTAGCATAGATCAAATTCATGATCATAATCAATAAATCAGGGAAAATGAGGACCCGCTATAAATCATGTGATGCCTTTGACCAAAAAGTGTCTACATTTAATTTACCGTCTGTTTTAAATTTGTTCTGTTGCAGTAAGACTGCTAGTTGATGTGTAAATCAATATGTTAAATGGAAAGAGGCATCTCATCATTGAATCCATTTCTTAAATGTCTCGAAAAAAATTGCATAGTGGTGTCAGTGGTAAACTGCTTGTTCAGTGGGTTATTGTTTGAGATTACCACAAAGATGACGAGAAGTTCATTCATCAAGTGGGGCCTTGTTGGGATTAAAATGAAGATAGTGTTTTGTAAGTATAAGGGTTTGTTGGAAAATGGAAGGTGGTTCATTGATTTCAATCACGATCTTTACGCTATTGCAGTATTGCCTGGTTTTCAGCTAGGTCTACAAAAATGAATATAGCTGAATGCTTGATGTGGAATGGTAAAACAATTGAAAAGTAAGCCCAGATATCTTAATTTGTTACATTTTGGCTGGAATATTTTAATTCATACCATGCGGGAGAACGTTTACGTATTGCCCAGGAACAACAAGCGCACGAGTGGGATGCTATAACTTGATAGCATGTTCATTGATTAATTTCTTATTTTTGTGGGATATAAATAAGTTTTACTGATACAGTCAGAGATAAAAATGAAGAGGCACCTTGTGTATATTGTATTGGCTCTTATCTTTAATGTGCCTATTTCTATAACAATATATAGATATCCATGGAATCACACAAACATACTTGTTACTACATCGTAGTAGTGCTTAAGAGCCTATTTGATACTACTGAATGAGCTTTTGTGGGCCTGTTAACTGGATATCGTTTACCGTTTCCATTTTTAGCCTCTTCTTGATTGCTTTGATTCCGCTTAATCAATAAGAGTGATGAAAAGAAGAGCAATTGATAAGTGGACAATCTGAATCAGATTTGTCAGGTTGATTACTAGAGCCATATCCCTTCATTGCATTAGATGTTCTTTGTCTTTCCTAGCCAAATTCATCAGGCATTGCTGCGATGGAAAGTGGCCCTCCAGGGCAGTCAAGATGAGATCCATGACGAGATTATCTAGATCTAGCAACTAAAATCATGCATCTTTGTCTTGCTTGTTCCATTTTTGGTGTATGGAAGACTTTTTTTTTGGTCAAATTCTACCGCATCTGACATCTCTTTGTATCAATCCGTTTAAAAGGTGGAAATATGATATCTAATCTATACTACCATTAAGATTATAAGAACAATGTTGCTTTTGGTTGTTTATCCGTCCATTGTAAAACATTGGCATGTTGAAGAGACAGAAAGAGCAAAAAAAAGGCACCAAGAGAAGTAGAGAAAAAGAAGGTAGTCGATTATATGCTAGTGGAAACCTTTTATCTGAAATTGGATTTAAATAACTGAAATGACTTGTGATAAAAATGCACGATCACACCCTTTTTCGCTTCCTTTCCTTTTTCCTGATATCAGACACACGTTAATCATTTTAAAACTTAATTAGTCATCCTCCCATAATAATTATATTTAGCCCACTCATTTCGTGTGCAGGATGGCTAGTACCTGTAATGCTGTAGGTATTGATCCTTAAAATTTATTTCATCCGCTTGTAATCCTGCATTCTTTGCCTATTTTTTCTAGTTCCATATTTTTGGTGACAATAATTTATTTTCCAGATTGATGCACAACTATGCTTGGAATGCTTTAATGAGGGGAGATTTGTCATTGGTCATTCCAGCCTCGACTTTGTAAAATTTGATGCCACAAAAAATTATGGAGATCAGGATGGAGAAAGCTGGACTGATCAGCAGACATTGTCACTTCTCGAGGGCATAGAAATCTACAATAATAACTGGAATCAAATTGCAGAACTTGTTGGTAATAAGACCAAAGCCCAGTGTATTGCTCATTTTATGCGCTTTGGTGCAGATGAGGGTTTATTCGACAATATAAGAATTCCATCTCCATCTCGGACCATGTCACCAAACTTAGTCAATGGAGATGATTGTGGAAGATCACAGTCAAAAATGAATGGGGAGTCTGCAGGTGATACTTTAAAGTTTAAACCAGTGTCATTCTTTGAATCTGATGAATTTGATTCTAACGCTGTTATCAATCACATTCACTATGTCCTGTTGTAATACGATTCTGCTCATAGCATTCCACATGTACCGTGCTCTCTTACTGACACAGGATCCAGCCTTGAAATCCATGATTCTGAAACTAAGATTCCTTTTGCGAAATCCGGAAATCCTGTTATGTCCCAGGTTGGTAATCTTTCGTTTAGCAGTTTCTGTAGAAATTTTTTAATCCATGTCTGCAAGAATACTAGCATTGCTTCAGAATATATCTGAAAATTTCTAATTGCATGAAGCTCCCGGATTTATTATTTGCCAAATAATAGCTAGTGCCATAAATATGTGATGAATAATAGCTATGTTCTACTATTGATTGTTTCTTTGATTTACATTCTAGTTTCTTTATCTTCCTCTCAAAATTTTTACTTTATGCAGAACACGGAGTATAGCTTTGTGCAATCGTATACTTTACAGTTGCAAACGTCAGGTGTTACTTTAGTGTGATATCTTGCCTTTGTAATCCCCCATATCATTCACGTGGTGTTCACATACAGAATTTGGGCAAGCTGGCTTAGAAGATTAGCTTCGGCAAAGGCCAATGTCAGGTTTGCTTTAGTGTGATATCAGGCCTTTTAAGCTCCTATATCGGTCTCGTGGTGTTCAGATGCAGTATGAAGTTTGGGAAACATGCATGGTTTAGAAGATGAACTTTCACCAAAGGCCAAAAGCTCAAGATTACCCCCCTCTCCCCCTCCCAAATAAAGAAAATAAGAGTAATGCTTCGGGGGCACAAAGAACTTAAAAAAATTGGCGAAAACATCACTGATGGAAGTTGTTGATTCGTTGTTTCATTAATTAGTGTGGGGTCAACAGACTTCATAGGCTCATATCCAATCGAGAACCGCAGACATTGATTTTGTGGCCAAACTTTTGTACCTCTTTTGTACATTAGGCTCCGCTTATTTTCCGGAGAATAATTTCTTGAAACTCGTTTCGGCATTTTCCCTTGTTTGATCAAGTAAGAAAATGAAGCATATGGAAGATACATAAGAGAGGAGGCAAACACGCTTCAGGGAATGCCCTATTTAGCAAAACACAGCAACTTCAGTCATCAGCTAACTATTAACACTACACAGTGAATCGATGATGACTATGATAAAGCCTTTTTTTATAAGAATGATAGAGCACTATCAATGTTTTGTTTTGATGATAAGGGTATTATCAATGTCTAATCTCATTTCTTTCAAGACTTGATCAGAGAACTTGTGATTCTCAAATCCTTCATTTTTTTCTCGATACGACCAATAATAGAATTGCTGGCAGTCCAGTAGTCCACCATGGACGATTTTTCCCTTTTCAAGTTTTCCCTAGAGTTACATTAATGGGCCCCATTTCATGTTTTTCTTTAAGCAAGAAGGGATGCTAAAGACAATTGGCTAAACTAAAAGGACATTTTCAAAAATGGAAAGTAATAAATTGTTAGGGAGTTCACAAAACCATGATACCACATGGGGTTTCACTCATTTTTTTTAGGATGACAGCCAAATAGGACTTAGCGCAATTGACAGAATTAGAAATAATTGCACAATTTGCATCTCTGAAGTTATGCTGTTATTAAATTACATTTGTGCTTATTTCTCTTAATATTTGCATTAGGTCAAACCGTCAAATATAGATTGGAATATGCTTTCTGAAAACTTTTCAGAAGTTAGCCAAACAGCCGTCAATTAGAAATTCTCGAAGCTTTGGTTTCATGGAATCATTTTCGCAACTTCCTTGAAGTAGATAGAGGCTTGGAAAAAGTTATCTTAGAGCTACGGAAACCAGACACAAGATGTTGGTTAGCTAGTTTTCTCTTAACAGCATCACCCTTAACAGTTTTAAGGGATGCTATTCTATATAGAAGGTGAGAATGACATTTCACACATGTCTTCTGTACTGTGATTTTTCTTGTTCAAGCCAGTTGAAAGGTAACTTGTGGTTATGATAATCCCTTTGTGGAAATCTTATACCCTTGACCATTAGTTGCTGGAAGTTACATACTGATCTTGGTATTGGTTGCCTTGTTCATTTCCATCCTTGTTAAGAACCTACTCTTTAAATATTCAAAATTGGAGTTATTGTCTTTTAGTCAATTATGAATGAACACCTACATTCAAGATAGCAGATCATCAATCCTTTTCTGTTCTAAATTTACTCTTCGTTGACCATTGACTCTTCCATTGACTGCACCAGTCCCCCTTCTTCTTGAAAGAGGTTGAATCCTCAAGTTTTTACTCTTGCATGTATTGGTTTTTACTAAGTCTGCTACTAACTATTAGTATTTTTTTTTAATATGGCTTCCAGGATTGATTTTCCGATTGCTCTTCTTTTACTTATACAAACTTGGTTTTGAATTTTTAGGTTGCATTTCTGGCCTCTGCAGTGGGTCCAAGAGTTGCTGCAGCCTGTGCCCATGCATCCTTGGCAACATTGTCTATTGGTGATCGTGCAGCTGATTTAGGCAAGCTGGGGATGATTAATGGTTCAGCATCTGATAATAGGTATCTCTCTCTGTTCTCGTTGCCCTCTTCTCCTGCAGATTATGGATTATTAGTAAACATGCATCTTATGATAGTGATCAAATATTCTTTTTATTTTTTGGTTATTCCGGACTATTTGGTTTGATCTGTAAGATTTCTGTTTTTGAAGAATGAATTCCGAAAGTAGAAATGCCAAGGAAAGGGGTCCTAGTGCAGAAGAATTGGGACCACAAGGTCCAACCAGTCAAGATGATGTAGATGGTTCCCCTTTATCTTCTGAAAGAGTGCAAAAAGCAGCAAGAGCTGGTTTATCTGCTGCTGCAATGAAGGCGAAGCTGTTTGCAGATTACGAAGAACGCGAAATTCAAAGACTATCTGCTAATATTATAAATCATCAGGTACTTTTGTTACATAACTTGGTTGTTGGTACTCTTTTGAGAATTGTTTGAACTTCAAAAATACTCACTGATGCTCCAGTTTGGAGGCTAAGCGTAGTCCACTTTCCATAAGTGTTTCCACTCGTGCTACTTTCCCAGTCAAACCCCCCTACCACAGCTGACAACTGCTTCTTTCTTGGAATCCATTAAACTTTGTATCTTGGATGGGAATTTATTTTAATAATGCAAGGGAATTTGAAAAACTTGCTGAAGGATGTGTAGGTTGCATTGGTTAGTCATTTGTGTTATAAATGGTGTTTTTGACTTATTATGCCATCCCATAATTTTTAATCAACTTTAAGGAGCTTTTTCTTGTTTTGTTTTCCTAGTGTATTCCTCAAGTTTCTTGTCGAAAATCGTTGATGTTCTCCAACTAAAACGTCTCTAACTTGGATTTTTTTCATCCGGTAGTATAGGTAAAAGAAAATTTAAACGTTTGTTCTTAGGAAATTCATTAAACAAGTATGAACCCTTCTGAAGTTAGTAGAATTGTAGATATCGTGTTTCAATATTGGATTCAACAAGATAGATATAATAGATATTGTTCCTTGCTAACTGAGGGAATTTTCAGAAAAACGGGGCATGCTGTGTTGACATGAAGCATGCTCACCAACTCGATGACGTAGGAACTAACATTTTGATGCACCGAAATGAATACTCCCTCCGTCCCACCTCACTTGACACCCTTGAGGTGGGTACAAGAACTAAGAAAAAAGAATAAAAAAAATGTGTGGTAGAAAATGAAGAGAGAGAATGAGTGGGGTAAATAGTAGTGTTGGTTGAATAAATTGAGTGGTGGAAAATGAAGAGAGAGAATGAGTGGTGGGGTAGAGTGAATATAAAATTATAAAAAGTAGGCTATTTTGGGAAGTGTCAAGTGAGCTGGGACGGCCCAAAATGAAAATAAGTGTCAAGTGAGCTGGGACGGAGGGAGTATTTTCTAGCAACACAGCATGATAACACAGTTGAGACACATTAAGGATAGATGTCAGTTAGAATATACTCCCTCCGTCCCACCCGAAGCTTCACCTTTTACCCAAATGGGTGTCCCGGTAGAAGCTTCACCTTTCCTAAAATGGAAAAGGTTTATTAATATTCTATTATACCCACTAACTTTTCTCTCTCACACATTTAAATTATGGGTCCCACTTGTCATATCCACTCACTTTTTCCCTCTCACAACCCTTCTCCCACTCCCATTATTTTTGAATATATATATTGCTTTCTTAATTTGTGTGCTTCACCAAAATGGTGAAGCATGGACCGGGACGGAGGGAGTATACAATTAAGTTTAAGGATTAAGTTCAATGTAAAAGGGAAAGATAAGAGAACTCACGAATACTCTGAGCTTAATAGAAGGGAGTATCTTGTATTTCCTGTGTATACATGTGTGCGTGTGGATTTATCTCTTGGTATTTCCTTATTCATTTATTTTTTACAACAACAGAGCCTTTCGTTATACAGATGAAAGCTGCAACCCCAAGGTTTTTTAGAAATCATATCCGAGTCCCTGGAGTGTTCCCAGCGTCTAGGGATGTTGGTGGTTCAAAAAAATTGGGGGTTAGAAGGGAAAAAAAGAGAGGAAAAAGTACCAAAAATGCTACAAGTGTTTTAGTCTCAGTATTCACATTTTCCAGGGTCAAATTTGGAATTGAGGCCTAAAGACTGATGCTCTCTAGCTAGCTACAGATCAAATAATCGTGTCCTATATAATGTTCTTCAAGTTTTGTTATTGACGGCTTCTTGTATTTGAATTATATTCCCCCCGTCCCATCCCATAATGATAGTCCATTTGACTACTCAAACATTTTAACTTTTCATTTACATCACTATCCTTGATGAAGTTTAGTTATTACTCCCCTGGCAATTGTTCTCATTGGGCACTACTCTCTTTCTCTTCCCCTTCTTCCTTATTTGGCAATTATGGAAGTTCAATGATTTTAACCAGACAATTTTGGAAATGGGGCTATCTTTTAGGGACAAACAAAAATGGTAAATGGTACTATCATTTTGGGACGGAGGGGAGTACAAGTGGGGAAATGTGAGATTTTTTTGTCTTTTGTTTCCCCTCCCCCTCCAAACAGTTCTATAGATAGGGGATATTGAACCTTGCAGTTCCTGAGGTTTTGAGTCTTTTGACTTTGGCCCTCATACCTGAATAATATTTTTACAAGCTGTAAATAAACAGAAATATATTTTCTTAGGGTTACATCCCTCTTAATATTTTGACTTTCTAAAATGCATAATCTTTGAGTGTCTAAAAATTTCCTTTTTACAATTCCAATTCCTGCACGAAAAGAAAAAAATATGTACTCCGTACTAATCATTTTCTGCTGCTTAATTTTTCATCCCCACAGTTGAAGAGGCTAGAGCTGAAGCTGAAGCAGTTTGCCGAAGTGGAGACGCTTTTAATGAAGGAATGTGAGCAGGTTGAAAGAGCTAGGCAGAGGATAGCAGCTGAGCGGGCCCTTATGATGTCATCACCCCAGTTTGGACCTGGTGGGATGAGTCGACCACTTGGACTACCAGCCATTGGTCCTGCTGTAAGTAGTAGTAGGCAACAACAGGTGGTCTCTAACTCGGCTTCACAACCATTTATGGGCGGTGGGTATAGTAATAACCAACCAATCCATCCCCACATGTCCCACCAGCAGCAGCAGCAGCCTATGTATGGACATGGACTCGGACCAAGGCTACCTCTTACGGCTATAAACCCTTCCTCTTCAGGCGCCACTCATCCAATGACGAGAACTGTCTCAGGTACTACTAGGTCAGTTTTTGATTGATCAAACTAAGTGAAGTCAATGATGCATTTGCAGTTGATACAACCAAAGTTAATTTTTTTTTTTTTTGGGGGGGGGGGTTAGCGGTCGGTTGATGCATTAGCTCAACGGAACTTTAATTTTTTTTTATTTTTTTGTTCGCGATTAATTATGATTATAGTGAGGAAGAAAGGTAGCAGATTGATGTATATGCAAGAAATATGGATATTTATATACAATTAAAACATTTTACATGACTGCAAACTCCTCCCACCACTTGAAAGATACATTAAACCTAAATCTTCTATTCTGGGAATGGGATATCGGCAAGATCCTCTCTATACGGAGCATTCCTCATTTCGACCCCTCCTCCGTCAGACTTTATTTGACCACTTTCCATTCGAGCTTGGGTGATAGGATCATCGAGCTTTGTTGGCTCAATGAATGTAACAACTGTGTCTTTGCGAAACATGAGGTAAATAACCGAGATGATATAAATAGCCATCGCGGGGAAAACTAGGAGTCCGATAAACACATTTCCGACTTTGGGCAAGTTATTGTGTATTAGCCACCCCACAAAGGCTGTGCTAAGGTAGTATATATTTATCCCGATTATTCCAAGTCCGAGAACCCACGAGAACACGATAATCTGTGTTCAGAAATTCATTATTTAAGTTTACCCGCTGAACCCTTGTCAACAAATAAAAAAAAAAAAAAAAAAGAAAAAGATAGGCTCACATATATTGAGTTCTTGTGTGGGCCCATTTTGGTAGCACTGCTACTGAACTTAAGGAGAGGAATAAGAGCAAACGGTAGCTCAAATGACAGTATCATCTGCAAATTAAAAATATAATTAGAATTTTCTTAGCATATAGAGTAATAAAGTGTAATTAATGTCAAAATCTTACAAAAAAATGTGTTTTTCCTTGAGCTTAGAAAAAACGTGTTGTGTTTTCCCCGCTGGTGCCAGTGTTAGTGTAACAAAGTGCCAGTGTTAGTATAACAAAAAGCTGGTGTAAAAAAAGTGTCAGTGTAAAGAGTGCCAGTGTATGTATATTAAGCGCCAGTGTAAAAAAATTGTCAGTGTTAGTGTTAGTGTAACAAAGTGTCAGTGTGAAGAGTGTCAGTGCATGTATATTAAGTGTCAGTATAAGGAGTGTCAGTGTAGGATAAAAAAGTGTCAGTATTATTATAAAAAAAATATCTAAGTGTCAGTGTAAAAATGATTTTTTCTTAAACTTAAAAAAAAAATTGCATTTTTTATAAGACCAACTCATAATTAATTAAATAAATACATACCGAAGCAATGATAATAAGGCGGCCAGCTCCAGAAGACCCTCCAATGATTGAGACAATTAAACTAGGTGTAATTGCAATTAACCTAGTCAACAAATTCCTTGTCCATTTCCTCATCTTTAAATCCAAGAATCCCTGTAAAATTCATATATATATATATATATATATATATATATATATATTAATCAAATTTCTCAATATTAATTTTGACATTTTATGCTAGATAAAATGACATATATAGATATTTACCTGCATAACGTATTGACCAGCATACGTGCCTGTAATGGTAGAGCTTTGACCCGAGGCTAATAAGGCTATGGCGTAAATCGTGGAACTCGACTTTCCTAAAACATTCTGCAGTAACAAATTAAATTATGAAAAAAAATGTTATATAAGTGTTCTTAGTATATGTGTATATAGGTAGGTGTTCAAATAAGAACCGTAACAAAATGAGAACCGTGGGAACCACTTGTATACACTTGTTTACAGTAGATACTTAGCTACTGTATACATATACAGTCTACTGTATATGTATACAGTAGTTAAGTATCCACTGTATACAAGTGTATAACCACACGTCTACACTTGTATACAGTAGCTAAGTATCTACTGTATATGTATACAGTCTATTGTATATGTATATACAGTAGCTAAATATTTACTGTATACAAGTGGTTCTCACGATTCTCATTTTAAACGGTTCTCATTGGAACGTGACCATTTGTGTGTGTATATATATATATATATATATACATATATATATGTATATATATATATACATATATATATATATATATATATATATATATTGTGATGTTTTGAACCTTGAGAAGGAAAGATGCAGAATTAAGGGTAAGATCGCTGCACTGTTCGAGTTCCAGTTTTGTTAGGTTATCCCCGGAACAAATAGAGCCGGAAACTGAGATGATTGATACGTTAATCAAGAATGCTATAAAGAGAGCAAATCCGCTCTCTATCAAGAAATAGCGACATGCATCCTGTATATATACGATTAAACCATTAAACATTAATATCAATTTAATTGCACGAGTTTTACGTAAAATTATGACTTATGAACATAGCTTTACTAAGATGCTCGGACTCTTTAGTTTACCCGATAAACCCTTGTCATCAACAAGACTAAAATAGGAGTGTACGACACGAATACGGCGAGACAAAACAAAGAGTCTGAGCATCAGAAGAACAGAGCAGCTATATATTGATTGCGGAATATACATTGATGCCACGGACAGAATTTGGTATCTTCCTAGAGAGTACAAGGGCAGAGTGAAGAAAGAGGTTGTGCCTGTCATGAAGGAAAAATGCATAAGCTTAGTCCAGCCTAAACAACTGTTAAATACTCCCTCCGCCCCAAAATGTTTGTCATATATTTGTATATATTTGTGATAAAAGTTCAATAAAAAAGTTAAATGTGACAAATATTTTGAGGCAAAAAGAGTAATAAATAAAGGTTAAAGGGGTTCGATGTTTCAAAATTCACAATTAAGGATCTAAAGATGATATATTAGCAATTAACTGCTTTTTGACGAAACCGTTAAAATCTCTGTTAAATAAGAGTCTGAAGCTAAAGAAAAGTAGATAGGCCGGGTGGACGTACGGCATGACTAGGGCACCGAGAAGAGCTATGGCAT
Source organism: Adenophora triphylla var. japonica (assembly GCA_022495995.1). NCBI lineage: Eukaryota > Viridiplantae > Streptophyta > Magnoliopsida > Asterales > Campanulaceae > Adenophora > Adenophora triphylla. The sequence goes on from JAFEMH010007881.1 coordinate 33,804, forward strand.
CACCGGTGGCGCCATGCCCAGAGAGCTTAGGGATGAACATTCCCTTTAGAACCTCGCCCGCCGGAGGCTTTACATAACTCAGTTCTCCGAAAAAACACGCCGCCATTACAAACACTAATATCGCTATCAACAGTTCCAGTTTCCTCACCTATAACACACAATATTGAAGTTGGTCAACAAAAAAATTGTTGATTTGAATAAAAAAAAATTAATCATTTAAAATTGATTTTTAACAATTCCCCACTCCACTCCACCACCCCTGCACCCCCCCCCCCCACTCCACCCCCGTCGGGTAAAAAGAAAAAATAATTTAAAATTTATTTGTAACAACTCCCCACCTCACTCCACTCACCACCACCACCACACCTGCCCCCCACTCCACTCACCACCACCACCCCTGCCCCCTCCCCCCCTTCTCACTCAAATTATATTTTTATCGAAAAATAGAAAAAAAAATTCAGAAAATATTTCCTTATCAAACAGTCGAAAATATTTTTATCTTCTTTTCTGAAAAACATTTTACAGAAAATTTATTTTTCAAAAAATATTTTACAAGAAATATTTTTCGCAAGTTAAGCGTACGTATGAGCGGTGGCGTGCGTTAGACTGTTAGAGTGTGTTGACTATCCTATATCCTATGCATGTGTGCGTGTGACGATGGACTAGTGTGTGTGTGCAGACATCATACCTAAGACTACTTACAATGGCTGTATGAAATGGGGATGAAATCCCATTTCATACAACCAAGCAACTACAATGGGAACATGAAAGGTAGTTGGTCGGATTGACGGGATGAAACATTTCATCCCGGTTGAAACCTTATTTTGGCTTTTTTTTTTTTTTTTTTTTTTTAGTTGCCACGTGTCAAGACCGTATTGGTCTTGACTTTATTACTTTTTCACCCAATTATTTAAACTCAATTATCTCATAATAAATGATTTAAAAATAAAAAGAAAAATTCACCAAAATTCATCATTTTTTTTTCCTACAAATTGATATAAGTTTCATTTGATTTGGACACAAAAAAAAAACACTTAGTTTTCATTTTGGGCTGAATTATTACCTAGTAAATTATTCTATTTTTTAATTTTTTTTTCACCAAAATTCATCATTTTTTTTACCCTACAAATCGATATAAGTTTCATTTGATTTGGACACAAAAAAAAAAACACTTAGTTTTCATTTTGGGCTGAATTATTACCTAGTAAATTATTCTTTTTTTTAATTTTTTTCACCAAAATTCATCATTTTTTTTACCCTACAAATCGATATAAGTTTCATTTGATTTGGACAAAAAAAAAAAAACACTTAATTTTCATTTTGGACTGAATTATTACCTAGTAAATTATTCTTTTTTTAATTTTTTTTCACCAAAATTCATCATTTTTTTTACCCTACAAATCGATATAAGTTTCATTTGATTTGGACACAAAAAAAACACTTAATTTTCAATTTGGGCTGAATTATTACCTAGTAAATTATTCTTTTTTTTTAATTTTTTTTTCACCAAAATTCATCATTTTTTTTACCCTACAAATCGATATAAGTTTCATTTGATTTGGACACAAAAAAAAACACTCATTTCTCAATTATCCTTCTTCATTTTAGCATTTATTTAAAAAAAAAAATCATTATATTTTTTTTATCTATAAATTGATGCAATATTTTTTTAATTAAGTGTGAAATATTTTTTTAATTATAAATAATAATTATTATTATTATTATTTTACTAATCATAAAAATAAAGAATATAAATGAAATAAAATAAAAGTAGTGGGGTATAGAATGATGAGTTGGGGGGAGTTGAAATTTAATTTAAGTTAGCCATTGGAGTGGGGGTAAATGAAATGGGTAGATGAAATATTAGGTGGATGAGAAAAAATGTAAAAAGTGTTAGATGAAATGAAGGAGTGGGATGAAACCACTGTGGATAGTCTAAGATCTAAAAGCCTTAAATGACTTAAATTAAAGTAATAAAACTACTGCCTACACCTACTGCCTTGGTTGTAGCGAGTTTGATCTTATCCATGTCTAACTTTTTATACGATGTAGCGTGTTTTAAAAAGTGGGACAATTTAGGTAAAAGTTTGAACAGTAAGTTATTTTGAAAAATATATTTTATGAATAGTATTATTTGAGAAAAAATTCCTTCTACTTCTGTTTTCACATTAAAAAAATGTTCAAAATATTCTTTGGATTTAAGAAAAGGGAAAAAAGAAACCGTCTAAACGGTAAACCGGAAATCGGAACCGTGAGCCTTAAATCAACTAATGTTTGATTTCGATCGATCTTTTCATCAAATTGTGCATTACCGATTTTCAACCGTAAACCGACGATCCGGTCCAACCGGCATGTCCAGTCTAGTTAGTATAGGGTTAGGATTACTTGCCCCCCCCTCCCTTTTTTTACGTCATGTAATGTTTTTATAATGTAGTTATCCTTGTTTGACTTGTTTCATCATCTTATCACTTCGTAATATTATAGCCATGGAGTGGTTGGATATTTTTTTTTAACTTTTTTTCTTTTTTGAGAATTAAATTTATTGTTAGAAATTTTTAAGTTTGTTCTTATTAATTACTAGTATATTGGTAAGTCAACGTGCAAATGATCTACTCCCTCCGTTCCAGCTTAAGCTTCACCAATTACTCAAAATGGCGTCCCGTTACAAGTTTCATCTTTTCTAAAATGAAAAAAGTTTATTAATATTCTATTATACCCACTAACTTCTCTCTCACATATTTAAATTATGGGTCCCACTTGTCATATCCACTCACTTCTTCCCTCTCACAACCCTTCTCCCACTCCCATTATTTTTGAATTATATATTGCTTTCTTAATTTGCGTGCTTCACCAAAATGGTGAAGCTTAACCTGGGGCGGATGGAGTATATCATTGATGATATTGGAAATCAAAATCAAACGTTAAAATCAACGAAGATATGTAATTATAAAGATGATAATGCTGATGCGATATTATCATCATTTATTTTGAGACTGAGAGAAAGAGACGGGAAATATGGAGTTAACTTACACCATATTTTTGGAGGCCAAGGAGAAGAAGAGTACTGAAACCAGTGAGAAGAACTCCAACCCAAACTGGGATACTGAATAGTATATTCAGCGCAAACGCCGTCCCGATCACTGCAAAATGGGTAAGTTATTATGGGACGGAAGGAGTATATATATATATATATATATATATATATATATGTATATATCAACAAGTACTAACATATGTACGACGCGTAAATTCAATTTTCAAACACTTAAATCAGACAGACAGCAACATGTTCAACAAATGCGACATAGCGGAATATAATACAAAACCAGATAATACTACTAACTACTCCCTCCGACCCATATAAAATTTCACAAATGAGTTTTGCACGGAAATTAATTACCTTCGGGAATATCGGCAGCTATAACAGCAAGCTCAGCAAGCAACCATAGACAATATTTAACAAATACTGGGTACTCAGCCTTGCATAACTCTGACAAGTGCTTTCCTGTATATATATATATATATATATATATACATAATTTCAACATTCTTTTTGTTAAATAAAATAAAAATAATTAACCAAGTTTAATTAAAATATTATATCCAAGATTGATTTTATAATTACCTGTGCTTACGCCAAGATTGGCAGCTAATGACTGAATAATAAGTGCAAAGATCAATCCGATAAGGATTACCCACAGTAACTGATCAAATTTACGTCGCAAACAGCGTACACAAAAACGAATTAGGCACGGAGCTTAACTTTATATATAAAAGCAACACTACAACAAAAATGCTTTTTCACAACGGTTATTTTACAACGTTTTTCAGGAAATGTTGTTGCTTCTATACTTAACACAACTTTTTAACTGAAAACGTTGTCTATAAAGTCATATAACAACGTTTTCTTATAAAATGTTGTGGTAAAAAAGTAAATACAACTTTTTTATTTTAAACGTTGTGGTTAAGCACAACGTTTTTTTCGGAAATGATGACATGAATAAACAGCACGCTAGTTACCTCGTATCTGTGGTTTGCTCCCGCTTGCAAATCAGTTTCCACTATATGCAAACAACAAGGGTGTTTGAAGATTGATATATACGTACGTAACTAATGAGTCTCTCGTTAACAGCTTAAACTTTTAGATGAGTTGGTAAAATATATAGACAGAAAGAGATACGGATTACGAGGTTTTTTTTGGGGTACTTACAATTGCCAGGGTCGAGATAAGCCAAAGAAACGAGGAATCCAGGGCCAACATATGACAGGAAATTTCTCCATCCAGGTTTCTATTTATACATGTGAAGCATTCTATGTCAACAAGCGAAGTGAACAAGTTCGAGGAAAATTAAGATTGGTTATTAATTATCAGTCAAATATATACAAACATGTACATAATTAAAACAATTAATGTCAAAACACAAAAATATATTAACAGGAGAAACCGAAAACGGAGAAATTAGAGACCTGATTCTTAACATTTTCTTCATGATCATAGTCTTCTAATTTGTTGGTTTGATCATGTGAATGGTCAACAGCTACGACACGGTTGCTCCCGCCGGTCACTTGTTGTTCTTCCTGCAGGCTGGCCATCTCTTTCACTATCTCTCTCTCTCTCTCTCTCTCTCTCTCTCCTCCTCTTTATATGTGTGTGTGTGTGGAGGATTTGATACTGAGAAAGTCTTCACTCTGGTGATAGTATTTATAATGGACAAAAGCTTGTTTTGGAGCATACACTTGTTTTTTTTATTTATTTATTGTAATTGTAAATATAATTATGTAATATGTGTATAAAAATATTTACCTTACAGTTCAAACAATGATCAATATGCCTTAATGACCAAATTTTTGTACCACTAACATATACTCCCTCCGTCCCATAATTATACACACAAAATGGGATGGCACAAGAATTAAGGAGAAAAGTGAAAAAGGTGATGTGTTGTGAGTATAGATGGTTGGGTAGGAGAGAGAAAGTGGAGTAAGTGGGTAATGGTTGTGAGCAGAGACAAGTGGATCCCATTTTCATTTTGAGACTTTGCAGATTATTGTGGGACATCCAAAAGGTATTTTTTTGCATATTATTGTGGGTCGGAGGGAGTATTGTTTCATTAATTGCCTTGGACTGCATTACTTTTATTTCCTTTTTCAAAAATAAAATAAAAAAATACTTCCTCCGTCACACAATAAACGTCACACTATTTCGCCAACCTAGTTTTTCATTCTGGGATAAACGCCTAGCTCTCGCTTTTCACTTTGTTCGTGAACAAGTTCAAAAGATCTCTCTTCGTGTGCAACACATTTTAGGTGATGATAAACTTGCAGATGCACTTACAAAACCACTAACTAGGCCCCAATTCATCTCATTAATCTTCAAGATTGGATTTCTGCAAGTATCGTCCATCTTGCCAGTACATATCAAGGATATTAAAGATGTCAATAATCCATCTTGATATATAAATCTATATTTTCTACAAATTTGTATAATTTATTTTTCTTGTATTGTTTACATTTCTACTAGGTTTACAATTGTATAGCTTGATAATCACTCAACCTTTTATGTATATACATATTCTCTTTATGTGAATAATAAGATTTACAACTTTTCACAATATTTTCTCATAATATATCTCAATATATTAATTATCTCAAAAAAAGCAACTTTAACCCCTTTTACGTACAAAAATTTATAACTTCGCCACCGAACTGAGGGAGGGAGTATAACATGCAATTTCTCGTTCCATATACTCCCTCCGTCGTCCTGCTCGAAGAGACAAAGTTTTGATCTTGCTCAAGAATTAAGAAAAGTGATGTAAAAGAGAGAAAAAGTGTATAGTGAAATAAATGTTGTGAGTATGAAAAGTGATGTAGAAAAGAGAAAGTGAAGGTAGGGAATCATTAGTGGATGGATAGTTATTGTTAGTATGACAAGTGGGTCACACAAATAATTAAAGAAGTAATAAAAAAGTTTCAACTTTTTTGTTGTGCCTTTTCAAATGAGACGCCTAAAAAGAAAATTTGTGCCTCTTCGGGCGGGAGGGGGGGGGGGGGGAGAGAGAGTAAGAGTTTAGCCTAAGGTACAAATGACTTTTGCAAGTACAAATGATTTAGAAAGTTTGTGTAATCTCTTAAAAGTCTTCCTCTACTATTTAAACAAAAACTAAATTAAAAAAATAAATGGCATATTCCTTAAAACTTAAAAGTCATACTCCTTATAACGTCATACAGTCATACTCCTTCCTTTTGTTTTATCCTTTTGTTTGAAACTGATTTTCCAATTTTTTTTTTACATTATTATAAATGAATTTTGAGTAATAAATTTAGATTAATTTAAATAATTAAATTATCCTAATTAATGAAAATTTAAAGCTTGTTATTAATAGTAATGTTAATAAATAATATATTAATTATAAATTATAAATTTTTATTAGTATAATTTTATCAAGATATAATTATTTCTCAAAATTTATTTGTAATAATAATTAAAATTAAAAAGATTATTTTAAAACGGAGTAAATACATTTTTAATGACTTCAGGATAGTGGGTAAGATCTATCTCTATAGATCATTTGACATCAGTAAGTAACAGATAGTGTAAGGGGTAGTAAAGGGTAATGAATACTCCATCTATCTCAAATCGAATACTCCCTCCGTCCCATTTAAACTTTCGTCATTTTGAAGGTGGCACAAAAATTAAGAAAAAAGTTAGTGGAGTAAGTGTTGTGAGTATGAAAAGTGAAGTTGGAGAAAGAAGTGTGGCAGGAAATAGTGAGTTAATTGGTGTTGTGAGTATAAAAGTAAAATAGGAGAGAGAATTAGTGGGTGGAATAATAATAAAAAATATCTATTTTAGGAAATGTGAAACTTTTAACGGGACACCCGTTTTGACAAAAGGTAAAGCTTCAAATGGGACGGAGGGAGTATTCAATAAAAAATTATTTTGTTAGATCAAAAGCAAATTTAATTTTTTTTAGATTTTTATTTTGAGACGGATGAAATAAAAACGCTCTCTAAATTAAATTTGATTTTTTTTCGAATTTTCATTTTTTGAATAAAGGGAGGTTTCATGATTTATTCGTGACTTGTTCAATTCAAATACATGTTTATACACTCCATGTGGATAAATTGTTATATTTAAATTATTTTACCATTAAGTATTTAATAAGTTAGTGATTTTTAAATATATGAAATATTCTTTAGACTTGTGGGATGTGACCCTTTTTAAGGATTTTGTTGTATTTTCCCCTTAAACTACCACGACTTAAAAAAGATAGTCTTACTTTAATGTCGATGATCATCTTGATTGAAATTTGACAAAATGGGTGTATATTTTGGGAAGCTAAACATATTTTGGCCTAACTGGAATTATTTATGGTATTTATGGTTGAAATTTCCAATTTACCCCTTATCCCAAAATTAAAAACCCACCCTCTCGCCTTTTACTCTCTCTTTACCAAGCTCCCCATTCCCTCTTCCTCAAATCCTCAACCCTTCACCGCCGCCAACCTCCGACGCCACATCCCCTCTCTACTCCATGTCGCCTTCGTCACTCCTCACTGCCCCTTTATTCTCCCTTCCATCACCCTATTTTTCTTCCTAAAACCCCTGTTGTTGCTGCTCTTCCCGCCCGCTTCCTTCTTCTTTAAATCCTGCTTTGAGGAAGACGTAGTCTCTCAATCTTTAATATTCGGTAAACTGAAGAAGACGAGATCTAGATCTTGGATCTGGTTCAAATTTGATTTCAATTATTTTTTTATTTACAATTGATGCTACCATAACAACGAGCTCTGATGTATGCACCCCACGTCGTATCCACGTAGGATAACCTGACACGATCGTCCACACCAGGGCTGGTCCTGTAAAATTTGGGGCCCTAGGCCAAATATTTGGTCTAGGCCCTTTAATATTTTTCTCAACAGGAGGATACGGTGCGATTACAAGTATTCTAAATACTTAGTTTTGTGATAATAATATGGTTGGTGAAAAAAAATAGTAAAAATTTACTTTAGGGACCAAGTTTTTGAAAAAGCTACAATTATTGCGACATTTTTTTTTTCAAATTAACATTATTAATCGAGAAAGAAGGGAGTACTAACTATTTAAAAAGGAAAGAGAGAAATTATTTAATGGAGGATGCCCAAACTTAACAAATTAAAGCTTAACTAATTAAAGGGAACATGAAGAAAAATGGAAAGAGAATCAAAATCTGTTTAACAGAAAAGGAAAAGAGAGAAACAAAAATCCTTGTGTTACCACTGTGGTTCGAACGTAGCCGCAAGGAACCTTGTAGGAACTCACCCACCGCTGGAACAACGCACTCTTTTTGAAACAATTGGATGGTTTAAATATATATACAATAAACATCAAAATTTGGGACCCCCAAATACCCCAATTTTTTCGGGGGTCCTAGGCGGCGGCCTCACTTGCCTTATAGCAAGGCCGGGCCTGGTCCACACGAGGCCTGCAAGACGAACACCGTAAGCTAGGTCAGAGGCTTCTCCGACTAAAGCCTCTCCGATGTGAGAGTAAGTAACGTTAATGGAATCAGCTTCAAGCAAGAAAATGTGTTGATAATTGACACTTTTTAACAATAACACTCTTTTACACTAGCACTTAATAATACATGTACTGGCCTAGCACTCTTTACACGGGCACTTTTTTACACTAACACTACCATTTTTTTACACTAACACTTAATAATAGTTGCACTGCACTTTTTACACTGACACTTTGTTAATCTTAGCACTGACACTAGCGAGAAAATCAAAACACGTTTTTTTTTCTAAACTTAAGAAAAAAATGCATTTTTTTTTTTAAGATTTTAACTAATTTTTGATCATAAAAGATAAATTAAAATATCATATCCTAATTGATACACTGTATCTATTCTAAACTTTGAACCCTAATTTTTCATTTATTTACTAGTTTAATAAAAAAATTTAAATAATAACTTCTTGTCGGCCCTATTGATGGCTGCTACAACTTAAACTTTGACTTTCTTAAAGAATAAATATCCGTACGAATATCGTGAGCGAAGCCGTACATTGGGATTTTTTTATTTTTTATTCTTTTTAATTTAAACAAATTCATTTGGATATTCAAGGAGTGATGATATATAGTTACATCATTAAGTGATCTTAAATAAATAGCCCCTTGTCACGTTTTAATTTAGGATAGAATATGGACATAATAGGGTCTCAATAAGTATATAAGTATAGATACTAGTACAGATTTGAGCTTAGATAACGTTTTTTTTAGCTTAGATAACGCTTATAAGCGCTATCTAAACTTTCGCTATGCAAATTAACATAGCACTTATTATGCGCTACATGAGCTCATACATTAGTACAGATTTGAGCTTAAATATCACTTTTTGTATATTCACAATGACAACAATATATAGTAAAAAAGATAATCTCTTAATGAGATTCAAATATTATCATTTTGACAGTACAAGATTGCAATCACTAATTAATATACACAATATTTTTAAGTTAGGTGACAATAACTAGTTGATATAGACAATCTAACGAATAAAGTAATGAGCAAGGGATAGTATCGGTAATATCCTTAATAATAGTGTTGGGTTTGGATCCTAAACTACGAGGAAGGGGAGGAGCCTAAGTCGGAGGAGTTTGGTGAAAATCAAGAAGGAGTTTCTGGAGCTGAGGGCGGCCGCGCTAGTGGAGGTGCGCGACCGCACAGTTGGACAGAGAATGAAGCTTGGCGAAATCCATTCGTGCGCGACCGCGCTGGGTGTGCTGCGCGACCGCGCTTGTGCCGTGGAGGGATTTTTTCTGCAGTTTATTCTGTTTCCTATTTTGATAAGAACTCTTCTTAAATTAGATTTAGGGCTTCCTTGTATTACTATATAAACATAGATACGACCTAGAACACATTGTAGTTGTGTAGCAACATATTAGAAGGTGTCTAATAACATATTGGCTTGGCAATTGCCCCTGGACGTAGTTCATGTGTTGAATGAACCGGGTAAACAACTCTTGTGTTCTTGTGTGTGTTATTCTTTCATCTTTGTGCTTGTGGGTGTGTTGATTTCTTGTCTTGATTGCAACGGGGGTACCACCAAATTCACAACAACTGGTATCAGAGCATTGGTTCGGAGGATTCGAAATCTTTTCATTAGTTGATTAATTTTGAATCGCGTTCTTGGGGATTTTGGTGAAGCAGTCAGATGAAGAACTCAATCGAGAAATTCAACGGTGTGAATTTCACGTTCTGGAGGACAAGGATTGAAGATTACCTTTATTGTAAAGATCTTCATGGACCCTTGAAGGAGAAGCCCGAAGACATGTCACAAGGGGATTGGGAGACGTTGGATCGGAAGGCGTTAGGAGCAGTGAGGAGTGCCCTAACCGACGACGTTGCACGGAACGCTATGGAGGCCAAGACAACGGTGGAGTTGCTACAAACACTGTCAGACATGTATGAGAAGCCGTCTAATATCAATAAGGTGCATTTGATAAAGAGGTTTGCGAATGCGAAGATGTCAGAGGGGCAGACAGCGGCAAGTCATATCGGCAATTTCAAAGGTATGGTGGACCAATTGAAAAGTGTTGATATTACTTTCTCCGATGAAGTGCTAGCTTGTTTTCTACTAAAATCATTGCCTGATAGCTGGGAGGTTACTGTCACAACGATTAGTACGTCGAAAACAGCATTGGTGTATACGGAGGTTAGAGATCTCATCCTTCAAGAAGAGTTGCAAAGGAAAGAGAAAAGGGGAGAATCTTCCGTAGATGGGGCTGCACTTAGGGTGGAGAGAAATAGGGGAAGATCGAAAAAGGGGAAAAGGTCAAGTGCTACAATTGTGGCGAATTAGGTCATATCAGTTATGATTGTCCGGGTAAAGATGGTGGTGCACACGTGGTGGATGATGGTGGAGATGTATTAATCCTAGGAGAGGAGCAGTCGGGTGTTGGATTCTGGATCTTCTTGTCATGCTAGTGGGGATGCAGAATCAATGAAGCGGTATAAAACTGGAGATTTTGGGGTTCTCTATCTTGGTGATGGTCAACCATTGAAGATCAAAGGTAAGGGGGATGTGATGATGAAGACACCTAACGGGGCTGTTTTACAACTACACAACGTGATGCATGTTCCGGATTTGAGGAGAAGGGTGATTTCTGTGGGACAACTTGACAGTGAAGGGTATGGTGTTTCTTTCATTGGTGGGTCTTGGGAAGTCACAAAAGGGGCTAAGGTGTTAGCTCATGGGGTTAAGGGGAAGATGTTGTACTCTACCTACAATGTCGATGTTCGTTCCGGTGGGAGCAAGAGGCTAAAGAACCGGCCTATTGGTGTAAAAGGGGGAGACATCAAGAAACGGTATGTTGGGGGGGACACAAAGTTGATCAACGTGGTGTGGAAGTCCAAGTGCCCTAACAGAGAGCGGTTTCAGACCAAAAACAGACGATGCAAGAAACAAGGTGTGTCCAAGTTTCAAGGGAAAGCATTGCGAGGAAGGTGGGTCTGGAGGGAGAAGGCGAAGTTAGACTTGCGGGGAGAAATCAAAGTAGAAGCTGATTTGGGGAGGCAAGAATCATCTAACACGGAGAGGTTGAAACGTCGCTTGGTTTCAACTCGCCATAGTACTTGAGGAGAGGAGAGGTAGTGTCAAGCCAATATGGATGGGGGGAAATGTGTTCGAAGGTCATTACTCCGTGGTGGGAGTTGATGAGTGCTTCTATGTTTGTTAGTTTAGTCTCCGATGGGAGATTGTTGGGTTTGGATCCTAAACTACGAGGAAGGGGAGGAGCCTAAGTCGGAGGAGTTTGGTGAAAATCAAGAAGGAGTTTCTGGAGCTGAGGGCGGCCGCGCTAGTGGAGGTGCGCGACCGCGCAGTTGGACAGAGAATGAAGCTTGGCGAAATCCATTCGTGCGCGACCGCACTGGGTGTGCTGCGCGACCGCGCTTGTGCCGTGGAGGGATTTTTCTGCAGTTTATTCTGTTTCCTATTTTGATAAGAACTCTTCTTAAATTAGATTTAGGGCTTCCTTGTATTACTATATAAACATAGATACGACCTAGAATACATTGTAGTTGTGTAGCAACATATTAGAAGGTGTCTAATAACATATTGGCTTGGCAATTGCCCCCGGACGTAGTTCATGTGTTGAATGAACCGGGTAAACACCTCTTGTGTTCTTGTGGGTGTTATTCTTTCATCTTTGTGCTTGTGGGTGTGTTGATTTCTTGTCTTGATTGCAACGGGGGTACCACCAAATTCACAACAAATAGGTCCCCACAATACGGATGATCTTTAGAGAAGACCGATTTTGGACAATAACTATGAAAATCGAGGACGAGGAAGTGGGCGAGGTTGTCAACTAGCTGGTTTTTGCCAGAAATATGTTGAACACGAAGTGCACCGCTTTGAACCCGTTCGCTGACGAAATGAATGAGAGAGCCAGGTGCTACATTCTTGAGTGAAAAACTGGATTTTGCGGAGTAATGAGTAGCACTAAGGTTGTCTGTAACGACCCTAACCCTAGACACAATTTTAGTATAACATTATATACTTTTAATATTAATATCAACCTTATGTGTTTATTTTATATCTTTAAATTTCTTATATTAGGATAAAATGATAAGGAAATAAATAGTGTTCTAAAGGAAAAATAATAATTAGAAATAAATAAAGTAATAGAATGGAGTGGTAATAAAATGGACAAATGAAATGTTATGGGTTGAGAGAATTAATTTAAATTGATGAAAGAGTTTTTGGTAGGGAATATTTGGAGTGGGGGACAACTCCCCTAAAACCCTCCCCAAATCCCCTCCATATCCGCCCCCCCCCTTCCTCCTTTACCATTTACATACTCCACCTCCCTTCTTCTCCTCCTTGATATTCTCTCTCAAATCCATGGAACTCCATTGTTGAAGCTTCACCTTCCAAGGCTCCTACCAAGATCAATCCTTCACCATTTTTAGATCCGAGAGCACTTTTGGAATCGGGAGACCAAGAGGAGTTCATCAAGCTAAAGAAATCCATGATCCATCTCCCATTTTAAAGTGAGTTATTATGACTTCCTTTCTTTAAATGTTCATAAACTATTGATGTTGTTATTATTGTTATAATGGTTATTTGAGGCCTTAGAAACTTTCTTGGATGTTGAGAAATTTGGTAAGGAAATAGAATGTTGTGGTTGGTTAGGAAAATGGGTCAAGAAGGTAAGCAAATGGGTTAATTAAATTATGAAATTTATACTTGGAAAGTGATAGTGAAATGGGTAGTGATTCAAAGGGTAAATGATATAAGATTTAATCATTTTTGGGTTACATGGCTTAGTATATGAATTGTTATGACTTTCCTTCTTATGAATGATCATAAATTATAAATGTTGTTCTTGTTATATTAATGGGTGTTACATGCTTTAGAACCTTACATGAGTTAGAAAATGGGTAAATGAATTTGGTTGAGGATAATGTTCTTGGAAGATGATTTAGAGGGTATAAAATGGGTAAAATGTAGAATGATAAATGACTTAGAATTCTTTATTTTGGGGTTGCATGATTTAGGGTGAACTTGGTGAAGCTAGGAAATCTTCTTGTTGATTTTTAATGTAGAGTAGAAGGAAAACTTGGGAAGTGAAAGAAAATGGTAAGAGATTACAATTTGGGAAACACAGGAATTCATGGATCCGGCACTTGGGCGGTCGCCCGAGGCGTGAGCGGCCGCCCATGTGTCCGAGAATTTAGAGTGCCTTGTAAAGCCTCTTGGGCGGTCGCCCAAGAGGTATGGGCGGTCGCCCAGACCCCAGGAAGTTTAGCTTGTAAATCATAACAGGAATTTGTTTGCAACATTGTTTGGTCACTTATAGATTGTGACCCCCACTTAGTAAATTGAGCTTGAACCTTCATAGAGGCCTTGTTTTATTGTATAATGACCTTGTAGGATGGATTGATGATATTTCCTTGCCTTACATTGAGTTCATATACCTTGTTTATATTATGCATAGTGTGTTGAATAAATGTTGCACTATGATAATTGTTAAATATGAGTATATATTACCATGTTGCTATGTTGCTTATCCCCTTTGTGGATTTATATTGCAAGTTTATGATATGTCTTGGACTTCGGTATACCGGTGGTTGGAGGGTTGTTTACGGTGAATATTGCTTTAAGCGGTTCACGGGAGATGAGTTATGTCAATAACTATCTCGGTTGTTAGGGAGTCGTTTCTTGTGAATATGCCTAAGCGGTTCACGGGAGATGAAGTTATGACAATAACTATCTCGGTTGTTCGGGGGTTTATGAATATTGCCTAAGCGGTTCATAAGGGATGAGTTATGACGATAACTATCTCGGTTATGCGATTTGTTTGTGAATAATGCCTAAAGCGGTTCCTTTGGAGATGAGTTATGACAATAACTATCTCGATTGTTTGGGGTATTTATTACTCTCTGTTTGTTATATGATATTGATTACGGTGGATATACATTCACGGAATAAGATTGGAGTATTATTATACCCAATGTTGTACGACTACTGTTCGGACGGGAAAAGGTAAACCAAGGTAATGTAAGGTGTTTACGGCTTTTCCAACGTGTTATATGCAACTTGTTATGTGTTGCATCTTATATGGCATATTCTTTGCATTCATAATAGCTTCTTTGAGATTTATTCTCACCCCTCTCCCTTTCTTGTTTTTAGATTCGAGACAGGTGGACCGGCCCAGTAAGGGCGGTGAGGAGTTTGGAAGTTATATTGTGAGAATTGTCGGGGTATGATTAGGTTGGTATAGAAAGTGTGCTTTAGTATAATTCAATTACGGAATGGTATTTATAAATCTTCATTTTATGTTATAACCGAGGCCTTTTTGTAACTAAAAGCAGTTTCTTACTTTCTAAGTTGGTCAATTATTTCTCCATTGTGAAAATGTGTAGATTTATTTTTAAATGGTTATAATAATTGTATTTAATTTTGAAAGTTAAATAAAAGTTTTAAAAGATTAGGAAAAATTGGGTTAGTTTGAGGATGCTCCGGCTTGGGACACGTGTAGGTTCGGGTCGGGGTCCTCACGGTTGGTATCGAGCTCGGTTAGAGTTCTCGGGTAGAGTCTAGGCGAGTGAGAGTGTGCGATAACTTACGTCGAGAGTTTAACACGGGAATTTGTTCAAAGACGAAAATGATATTGACCATCCAAGGAATCAAGGAAAGGTGAGTTATGGAAAGATAGATTCCTCCACCATCATTTGAGGTATTTTACTGTCTCGGGAGTTAGGGTTCATACTTTTATAAATCCTGTTCATTCGTTCTCATGTGGCATTACATTTCATCTTTTATTTGCATAATAGGCCTAAAAGTTGCCTTATGTGTTGGAGGTTCTACTCCTACGGGAGAGTACCTTGAATCATTCTTGTTTATCATGGTGATTGTGATTTGGGAGGGCTGTCGCAAGAAGCGAGTCTCCTTATCTATGTTTGATTGCCTCCGTGTGTAATTGAGGCGGATAAATTATTAATTGATATTATGTCATATATGCGTAAATGTCGAAAGTATGGCCTAAGGAATGTGAAGGTTATTTGGGTTGTGTGTTATATTTGATTTAAATACACTTGAATTATCTCATGTACCGGTGGTAAATGAATTTGTGAACTCTTAGTTGAGGTTAGGTATATGGCCTAATTAAGAGTGGTTTATGGTGGTATAATTGCATGATTAGTTATTCATTGGTGTCTCGTGGTAGAGACTAGATATATGAGACTAGTATTGGAAGTGATAGTCTAAGTGGGATTATATGAGTTATAAAATATCGCGAGTACGAGATCTTATAGAACTAATATGTCTTTGCCTTATGTGCTATAAGTTTATTTTCTAAGGAGAGATTGATTGAATTTTTGCTACTAATTTGAATAGGAAATCGAGATATTTTGTAAGTGATATCACCCTATAAGTTGACTAAGTGGTGTTTTTCAAGTGAGTTTCAAAAATGGGTTTTCATCGGGTATCATACCGGGATATTGAAGCTTTGAGTTGATATAAGGTACTATTTTAGTATTCGGATTCCTAGATAGAGGACACTAATTGGGATGACGAGAATTGATGATTCATTTTGGGAAAATTATTTGGTAAAGAAGATAATGAGCGTAGTGAATCTCCATAAGGGTAAATTGTTACTATATTTAGAAAAGATGATACTTGGTGGTTAATTATAAGGTTATAGAGATCTTAAATAGGTAGCTGTGAAGAATAAGTATTCGTTAGCACTTGTTGACGATTTGTATGGTGATTTTAGAAACTAGTAGGATACTCAATGGTTATTAGTTGAATTTTCGGAGTGTTACAATTACGGTGAAAATTTGCTTTAAGGATATACTTAAGACAACATTTATATATAGTATGACCGTTTTGATTTGTGGATTGTGTATTAGTTATGGAGAGGTAAATAGGGTAAATACGAAGAAGTATAATAGATACGATTATTGGTGATTTAAAGGATCAACTTGAAATTGGTAATATATGTATATGGTTCGTTTTGAGAATTGATTATCATTAGTTGAGAAAATGAGGATGAATCTTCTTTGGAAGACGGGATACTTTAGGATGATTATATACTATAAGTCGACTTAGTTACGTGAATCATATGAGGATTAGTGTGATGCTTGAAAGATATTGACGTTATACGGATTTTGAGTTTGTTGATGGTTATTGAGAGTTAAGTTAGATTATACCGTAATGTTTAATTGAAATTTGGGAATGATTGATCTATGAGAGTTCCAATTATATTTTCTTATTTAGAAATTATGGTATTTGATTGGGAACTAGATGTTTACAATATGTTGTTGCTAAGTACAATACCAATATCGAGGTAGGGAATAGATGACTCACATTAAGTAAAGGTGTTGAATATTCAACTTGAAGAATTATTGAATTGAGGATGCTTTGCCAAGTTTATAACCTTAATGAATGTTTAGTGTATTTATCGGAGATAGTAATAAGTATTACGAGATTGTGTTTTCTTATAAGGAATTCAACTAAGTAAAAATATTATGAGTGGTGGCTACACTATAAATAGAAGTTAAACAAGAGTATTATGTTAGAATTGTTTTAAATGTGCTTTAAAACTTTGGATTGTATATTGAACTTCGGTATGAGCAATTGTGCCCTTCGGGGATAGTTGATTTAATAAGGTCGATAACCCATTTTCGTGTAAATTAAAATGCGTGAGTAATTTAACTATCTACCATTTGGTATGGGACGGTTGTAGATAATTAAATCACTCGAGTTATTTTGTTAGCTTATCAATCTTTTGAAATTTCTTAAATTGTGAGTGGTTTAGTTAATTAAAGCTGGTATGGGCCGGTTTTAAATAAATAAACCATTCGGGTCTCTTTGAATCTCTTTTTATATTATCCTTTGGAATTTTGAAAGATGTTGTAACTTTTAGAAAGACTTGGTATCCTAAAGATATAAATTGTTCGAAGCAAGTAGAAATTGCAACCTAGTTTCCCTATAATGATTAATTGTATTCAAGTTTTGGTCAGAAATGAATTGATAAATGTGGGGTTATTATTGTGTCGATCACAATAGACTCGGTTTTGTTTTGGAGTTGGATCGGCTCCGTTGTGGGCGGCCAACCCTTCAATTTGAATATTGATTTGTCACTAGTCTGAACATAATTGGAACATTGAATGGTGACAATAGAATGTTGACGTTAGAAGATTTATTAAAATATTTAGAGTTCTAGGTTGAACTTGAGAGTATTATCACTATAGATTTTGTGATTGAGTTACATTGAAAGTAAAGAAAGGGTATGTTGTTACGGTATAGAAAGTTGAATTGTATTTTCTACTCGTTATATATATATAGCTTGATGAGATGTTATTAATAAAGTCCTCACATATGTTAGTGGATAATTCGATTGTATAAAACCCATAGTGTTAAATGGATTGGATAGACATCGTTCGGGAAGGTCATTTTGGGAAGGTAGGAATGCTATTAAGTTTAACCTTGTAAAAATTTGAAGAATCATTACTTGTGGTTGATGATATGCTACGGGCATATACAATAGATTTAGTAGTCGATAGGACATAAGGTTACCAATGGTTGGATACGTATAATAGCGGTTATCATTCTAGCATTGAGATAAAACCGTATGAGGCATAGTTTGGGGAGAAAATATCGATCTCTAATTTGTTGGGGTGAGTTTGGAGAAGCAAGGCCTAAGGTAAATTGGCGCCAAGATTCGTTAATCCATTTGAAGCTTTAGAAAAGGTTGGTGATTTGACTTATAGGCTGGTTTGGAGAAGCTTATAGAGTATTTGAAGTTTTAATGTAATATCGTCTCATTAATGGAATTAGAAATCGTGGAAAAGAATCACGGCATTGAAGAAACTATATGGAATTGGAGTCGAGGTATGCATAAGTAACCGAGGCGGATTGAACTTTTAGGTAAGTCTTTTAAAAAATTCGGGACGAATTTTCTTTAAGGGGGAGTGAGTGTAACGACCCTAACCCTAGACACAATTTTAGTATAACATTATATACTTTTAATATTAATATCAACCTTATGTGTTTATTTTATATCTTTAAATTTCTTATATTAGGATAAAATGATAAGGAAATAAATAGTGTTCTAAAGGAAAAATAATAATTAGAAATAAATAAAGTAATAGAATGGAGTGGTAATAAAATGGACAAATAAAATGTTATGGGTTGAGAGAATTAATTTAAATTGATGAAAGAGTTTTTGGTAGGGAATATTTGGAGTGGGGGACAACTCCCCTAAAACCCTCCCCAAATCCCTCCATATCCGGCCCCCCTTCCTCCTTTACCATTTACATACTCCACCTCCCTTCTTCTCCTCCTTGATATTCTCTCTCAAATCCATGGAACTCCATTGTTGAAGCTTCACCTTCCAAGGCTCCTACCAAGATCAATCCTTCACCATTTTTAGATCCGAGAGCACTTTTGGAATCGGGAGACCAAGAGGAGTTCATCAAGCTAAAGAAATCCATGATCCATCTCCCATTTTAATGTGAGTTATTATGACTTCCTTTCTTTAAATGTTCATAAACTATTGATGTTGTTATTATTGTTATAATGGTTATTTGAGGCCTTAGAAACTTTCTTGGATGTTGAGAAATTTGGTAAGGAAATAGAATGTTGTGGTTGGTTAGGAAAATGGGTCAAGAAGGTAAGCAAATGGGTTAATTAAATTATGAAATTTATACTTGGAAAGTGATAGTGAAATGGGTAGTGATTCAAAGGGTAAATGATATAAGATTTAATCATTTTTGGGTTACATGGCTTAGTATATGAATTGTTATGACTTTCCTTCTTATGAATGATCATAAATTATAAATGTTGTTCTTGTTATATTAATGGGTGTTACATGCTTTAGAACCTTACATGAGTTAGAAAATGGGTAAATGAATTTGGTTGAGGATAATGTTCTTGGAAGATGATTTAGAGGGTATAAAATGGGTAAAATGTAGAATGATAAATGACTTAGAATTCTTTATTTTGGGGTTGCATGATTTAGGGTGAACTTGGTGAAGCTATGAAATCTTCTTGTTGATTTTTAATGTAGAGTAGAAGGAAAACTTGGGAAGTGAAAGAAAATGGTAAGAGATTACAATTTGGGAAACACAGGAATTCATGGATCCGGCACTTGGGCGGTCGCCCGAGGGCGTGAGCGGCCGCCCATGTGTCCGAGAATTTAGAGTGCCTTGTAAAGCCTCTTGGGCGGTCGCCCAAGAGGTATGGGCGATCGCCCAGACCCCAGGAAGTTTAAGCGTAAATCATAACCGGAATTTGTTAGCAACATTGTTTGGTCACTTATAGATTGTGACCCCCACTTAGTAAATTGAGCTTGAACCTTCATAGAGGCCTTGTTTTATTGTATAATGACCTTGTAGGATGGATTGATGATATTTCATTGCCTTACATTGAGATCATATACACTGTTTATATTATGCATAGTGTGTTGAATAAATGTTGCACTATGATAATTGTTAAATATGAGTATATATTACCATGTTGCTATGTTGCTTATCCCCTTTGTGGATTTATATTGCAAGTTTATGATATGTCTTGGACTTCGGTATACCGGTGGTTGGAGGGTTGTTTACGGTGAATATTGCTTTAGCGGTTCACGGGAGATGAGTTATGTCAATAACTATCTCGGTTGTTAGGGGGTCGTTTCGGTGAATATGCCTAAGCGGTTCACGGGAGATGAGTTATGACAATAACTATCTCGGTTGTTCGGGGTTTATGAATATTGCCTAAGCGGTTCATAAGGGATGAGTTATGACGATAACTATCTCGGTTGTACGATTTGTTTGTGAATAATGCCTAAGCGGTTCACTTGGAGATGAGTTATGACAATAACTATCTCGATTGTTTGGGGTATTTATTACTCTCTGTTTGTTATATGATATTGATTACGGTGGATATACATTCACGGAATAAGATTGGAGTATTATTATACCCAATGTTGTACGACTACTGTTCGAGACGGGAAAAGGTAAACCAAGGTAATGTAAGGTGTTTACGGCTTTTCCAACGTGTTATATACAACTTGTTATGTGTTGCATCTTATGTGGCATATTGCTGCATTCATAATAGCTTGCTGAGATTTATTCTCACCCCTCTCCCTTTACTGTTTTTAGATTTCGAGACAGGTGGACCAGCCAAGTAAGGGCGGTGAGGAGTTTGGAAGTTATATTGTGAGAATTGTCGGGGTATGATTAGGTTGGTATAGAAAGTGTGCTTTGGTATAATTCAATTACGGAATTGTATTTATAAATCTTCATTTTATGTTATAACCGAGGCCTTTTTGTAACTATAACAGTTTCTTACTTTCTAAGTTGGTCAATTATTTCTCCATTGTGAAAAGGTGTAGATTTATTTTTAAATGGTTATAATAATTGTATTTAATTTTGAAAGTTAAATAAAAGTTTTAAAAGATTAGGAAAAATTGGGTTAGTTTGAGGATGCTCCAGCTTGGGACACGTGTAGGTTCCGGGTCGGGGTCCTCACAACTTTGTTCCCCACAGTCGTTAGTTTGAAGTGCTTCTATTTACTAACGACTGTTAAAGTGTCGCATTTTAGAGAAGGTTGTCATATATCGTCAACACAGTGTGCAACAATATCTTCTCATGGAAAATGTATAAAACATAAGTCTCGACTATTTTCATTTCTAATTTTAATTTATTTGTGCATTTTTTTCAAGAAAACCCTTTTAGTTTTATTGTTAATTTTCCTAAAGTTATTATTATTATTCCTAACAAAGAAATTCTTGGCAGCCACTGGGCTTAATTGTTACAACTGTAAACTTAATTTTTTGCCCCAATTTAATAAGAACGGAAGAACCCTAGTTCTGTTTTTTTTTTTTTTTTCACTTGTCCTTTTCTTATTCTTTTTTTTTTTTCTTTTTTCTTTTTACTTTCTTCTTCTTTGTGCCACAAATTTCTCTTTGAATTCTTACTTTCTATTCTACACATGATTGATACAAAATAAGGAAAAAAATAACAAAGACAAAATTTCAACACTGTAACCACCTGGATGCTGGAAATGAGCAAGGAATTGGTCGTAGCCAAGTAAATACAATTAAATTGAAATTGAAATTGCAATTGCAATATATATGGCAATTTAATGTCGAAGGTATGATTCATATCAGTACTATACTCCATCCGTCCCACGATAATCTACAAAAACATATTTTTTGGGCATTATACAATAATAATAATCTGCACTTTCTCAAAATGGAAATGAGACCCACTTGTTTATACTCACAGCCATTACCCACTTACTCCACTTTCTCTTTTCTACCTAACCATCTACACTCACAACACATCACTTTTTTCACTTTTCTCCTTAATTCTCATGTCAAGCCAATTTGTGCACATTTCCATGGGATGGAGGGAGTATATGTTATGTTTGAGGAATTTAAGGACCGAAAAAAGTAGGCCTATTTAATTTCTTTCTTGTTTCTGCAAACTCTCCCATAATGAACCAATATATCCTCAACTACTTGTATACACAGAAGATGTGGAATTGTGTGAGCCACCATGCAGGCAGGCAGGCACCATGATTCTCACTAGAAAGATTTTCTCATTTTAGTTTTTATAATTAATTTAATTAAAATTTGACAAAAAAATTATATAAAAAATTGATTATTCTTAAGAAAAAATATTAATAATTTTAATGGTGCACTGGTAATAATTTTGAATTTCATGATGATACCAAGTTTTCATAAATACTAAGGTGACATTTTTTTTAAAATGTTAAGTAATGAAATCTGATTTAACGTCTGTGTCTTAAGACTGGTTTCTGGATTATTTAAATTGTTTTAGAACCAATAGGTCCAAAATGGATTTGTGTCGCGGGGGTTATAACGATCCACTACACAAGTGTGTGAGCTTACGGGGCTAGGGCTTTCTCTTAGATATCATCAGATTTAAGGAGTCTACTAGAGCCAGGAGTTGAAGTATGCAAGAAAGCTTGGATACACATCGCATCCTCTTCGATCTTTTAGAAGGGCTTTGTATCTCAAATTTCGATTTTTATCGAAAAGAAGGAATTAGAAAAATTGATATATTCCTATTTGAAGAAATCATATAATTATTGATTATTCATCTCTGAATGAAAAAAAAAATGAAATTACATAACATGCATACATGATCAATATACAGTATGATCTTAAAAATTACATTAATAATTATACTCACCTTTTTAGAAACTCGGGTTGGTACAAAAGCATATCATAAAAGGAGTGTTATTGAAAATATTTCAAATTATAAATAATTCAAAATAAATTATTTTTTGAAAATGGGAATATAGAAAATAGAAAGCGATGAAGAGACGAAAAATAAAGCAAAAACAAAATTATTAACAGGGAAGGAAGTCGAGTCTTGTGAAACACAATCTCCGTAAGAAGAATTTGCCCTAAACTGGTGCTGACGGATTAGCGGCAATTCTCTCGTAATATAAAACGACTTTTCGACTATTGATGGAAGTACTTCAAATCAAGAAACCTACGAACTAACGGTGTTTGAAATTTCTGAACTTTGAATGAGGAAGATTGCTTCGATATGTTCTAACTAACAGATATCATTAATGGTTGGATAATGGAATGAATGAAACTGACATTCTGGGGGGGGGTATTTATAGTTTTCTAAGAGTTGTGGTGTATTTTAGGGAATAGACACAATTCAAATCTGATGAATCTGGACCGTCCGATCTGATCCTGATCAATGCACCAGATTGAGCGGAGCGACTCACGCCCATTCGAATAGACGCGGATCCTCCATCTCAACCGACCCATGTCCTTTCGAATTGACACATCTGCCCATTGCACATATTCAGCACAATATGTACGCCCCACATACCTATTCAATCTAATTTGCGACACGCCCCACCTGGGCGTTCATAGACTGAAATGAACCCGTCCCTTGGACAAAACTTTAAGGCTCTTGAGGATGCGAAGTGTAAAATGTGTCCTAAAGTGTCCTCGTGGTTCGAATTTGAGCTAGTCCAAAACTAGCACAATTGGGCCACAAATATGTGATTAGCCCAATGGACCATTATGTTGCACGGTAGATTGATAACACTTGATTGTTAACTATTTGAAGGAAATTAGTTTATAAACTCTTCTACTTTGCGCTTTTTATGCAATTTGGGATATAACTTTTCATATTTATAAAACTTTTCATAAACTCATTATAAATTGCATAGTTTGAGCAATAATTTCTCATTTACTTCAATTTGGTTTTGAGAAAATAAATTGATGCAAACGGAAGGATAGAGATTAATGACCGAACGATAAGAACAAGAATCAATAATTGAAAGCCTAAGCTTTTCTTTTCTATTTCATATAATCAAAGTCTAATTTTCGAATTTAACATATGACCCTATTTTATATGACTCTTACGACTTGGAAAACAAGTCAAAACCTACCAAAATTATCCCTAAGCTATATAATAACCTAATAGGATCCAAAAATAACAAAATATCTCCTAAATCTATTCTAAAACATCAAAATACTACCTATCTAATAATAATTCCGAAATTACAAAGAAAATAATAAAAGATAAGTAAATAATATTTCCAGAATCCGCCGTCGATCTGCATCATTCTTTCCTTCTTAGAAAAAATTCATCCTCGAATTTGACATGTTGCTTTAGGAAATACATTTAGAAATTTATCCTTAAATCGTTGACGAACTTTGTATTTAGTATTACTTGTCAAAATATCCATCCAATAAGTCCACCCATTAGTGAGAAACTTATCAGTAATCAATCTTTTGAAGAACCAAGAAGCCGAAAACTTTGACCAATCAACATCAAAGGGGTCAAACGGATCATCGTACCGCTGACCAAAATTGACATCTTCAATCTTTCACACCACTTGATTTTTAGAAAAATCAAAATCAAATATTTCAACACGAACAGGATCAGATGGCATCACTTGACAACAGTCACAATGACACACATCAAACCTAGGCGATTTTGACCAATCAACAATATTTTCTTGACTTGAAGATTCGAAAAAAACTCCCTCTCTAAACTCAACAGTATCAATCCAAAAATCAATGAAATCATCGGGATATGCCTTACCTTCGAACTCCGAAATTTTGATCCTCTCATCGACATCCCTAGAAGGGTCAGCCGCATACCTGTCATGATGTTCATGATTTTGGGCGAAGGAATCCATCCCCTCTCTATACTCCATATCCTCAGATGGATTATTCGAATCTAAACCCATCTTCGCTGGAGGCTCCACGCGATCCATGCAGCTCTGGAGTATTTGAATCTGTCTTCGTATCTCGTCTATCTCAATAGCACGAAGGTCTCATTTGCGATGATGGTCATCTTCTTGGGGCTCCGCTGCACGGCCGCTCCCTCGACCACCTCGTCCCCCACGACCAACGCGTTCTCGTTCAGTCATTGATATTTGAACCGTAGCTCTGATACCAAATGATGCAGCTGAAAGGATAGAGATTAATGACCAAACGATAAGAATAAGAATCAATAATTGAAAGCCTAAGCTTTTCTTTTCTATTTCATATAATCAAAGTCTAATTTTCGGATTTAACATATGACCCTATTTTATATGACTCTTACGACTTGGAAAAAAAGTCAAAACATACCAAAATTACCCCTAAGCCAATAGGACTCAAAAATAACAAAATATCTCATAAATCTATTCTAAAACATCAAAATACTACCTATCTAATAATAATTTCAAAAATACAAAGAAAATAATAAAAGATAAGTAAATAATAATTTCAGAATCTGCCGTCGATCTGCATCATAAATATATCACATTAATCTACTCTAAATGTAGATTCCAAATATGTAATCTATTTTCATTTATATAAAATGAAATCACATTTAATTTTTGATCAAATATTGATCTAACCCAATATTTGAAATCAAATTCCGAGAAATAGTAATGAAATCACATTTAATTTTTGATCAAATATTGATCTAACCCAATATTTGAAATCAAATTCCGAGGAGTAGTATGAGTTTTTATTTTCCATATACAGTATATACTACAGTTCATTACTAGGGTGGACTGTAGCATAAAACTTTACCAAAAGGGGCAGCAATTTTTTCGGCATTTATCATCCCGCCCAGCCTCGCATGTCCTAGCTATTTGCAACTACCAGTACTTACATAATTTATTTTATTATAATATTTTCACGTATCATCTTAAATACAACTCATATTATTTATTATGTAATTCATGTTACTATTAAATATATCAATTTACTAAAAAAATCAAATAACTGTAAAATTCAATTGTAATTGCTCGGATCCCTCCTCCCTTCGCACTCCTCTCTTTAACCCCCCCCCCCCCTCTTCAATTAAAGAAATAACAATTTTACTAGTGTGATTTAAAAAAAAAAAATGGGTGTAATTTTTAATTTTAAGCAACAAATTATTTTGAGACGGATGTTTTTTTTTCTTTTTCTTTCTATTTTGCAATCGAATGTGGAAAATTAACATAGCTCTTCATTTATGCGAGTGGTTGATGATTGATACTCGTTTTTTAAGTTCAAAAGATGTCTTGTGTGAGTCTTGGACCTCTTGGTGGTTTATGTTCAAAACGTACTAGACACAAATAAGGCTAGCTATTAATGCCCGAAACCAATAAATGAGATTTGATATTCAAAAAAAAAAAATGTAAAATCGTCTTCACCAACAATCTACACAATTAAAGAGCGTGTTTGACTAATGTACACAAAAGTATGTTTAAACTTGTTCATGACTTGATCAAAATTAATGAATACAAATTTGACTCTCATTACATAATCAATTGACTAATTGTCTCCCAACGTTGGCCACCCGAAAAAAGGACAAATTAAAAGCCAATGCTTTTGCGAGCTTGTTGTTCCATTTTAGTAAGCGTTTTAAATTTAGCCACATCTCCATCGATACAATACAGTGATAATTGAGATGATTAGGTTGATTGGCGAACTCCATAACTATTAAATTAATCTTAATTGCACAATTTACAAACTCACTAGCATAACCCCAACTCACACCATCAGGTCCATCACCACAAAAGAGCATTGGACTAGTCCCTATCCTTGCACTCCTGCCGTCCCATAATACTTACGGGTTTAATTTAAGAAGCTAAAATTTGTCACAAAATACTTGTCAATTTAATATTATCGAAGATTTTTCAACCCTTATATATCAAGTATATCCTTATTTATGATTATAAAATAAACATTACAAAAGTATTTAATTACTTAGGCAACTAAATTATTTTAAGAATAATTTAATTTATTTTATATATGTTAATTATATTTTTAATATGTATGAAAAATTTAAAACAATAAATATTTTGGGACGGAGGAGATAATAGGCAAACGACCCTACAAAATACTACTCCCCTAACCACCCTGCATCACTTTTTACTACTACTAATACATAAACTTAATTACCTTCATTAATAAAAAGTGCAAAAAACCAAAGATGATCATTCTCTATAAAACCCTCTCTTCTGTCTCCTTTTTCCTTCACTCCCAATCTAAAACCCCTCACAACTATACAATGTCCAACTCTTCTCTGTCCGTTACGTTTTTCTTTTATAAACTACTAGCTGTAATTGCCCTACTACTGGTCGGACTTTCGCTGGAAGCCGAGGCAGCTCGTGCCTTCTTCGTCTTCGGTGACTCACTCGTCGACAGCGGCAACAACAACTACTTAGTCACCTCCGCTCGAGCTGACTCACCACCGTACGGTATTGACTTTCCCACTCATCGTGCCACTGGTCGGTTTTCTAATGGCTTAAACATCCCTGACATCATCAGTAAGTATTGAGCCGTTCTTCCCTTTGCTAATGAAAAATACTCGGCTTAAAAGTCGGGGCATGTGCGCAGCTCGATTGCATAGTCGCAATTTACCTTCTATATGAAATATATTTTTTTACATTTTTCTTATTTATCGAGTTTAACACTTACACTCATACTACAAAATATATTTCGTAAGAGTAAGTTTTGGGAGAAATCAGTTTCTCCATAAATTATAAAAAGTCCAATTTTTTTCAACTTGCAAATATTTGACGAATATAAGAGCAGTTTAAAAAAACAGGACTTTTTATAACTTAGGGAGAAACTAGTTTCCCCCAAAATATTGTGATTTCGTAATTCATATTAATATAAAATAAAATATAACCCACCTACTATAAAACTTCGACGACTGTACATGAGCCAGGATCGGCTTTAAGCCTGCCTAATTTTGAACCATGGTGCGTTAATTTGGGCTAGGTGAAAAGCTGGGAGCCGAGCCGACGATACCGTACTTGAACCCGGAGCTCAACGGAGACAAACTGCTTGTCGGGGCAAACTTTGCTTCAGCCGGAATTGGAATTCTTAATGACACTGGAGTTCAGTTTGTAAGTCATGCATACTTGTTTGTACCTTGTCAGTTGTCTTGGTTATGTTCTGTCTTTTTATACATTCTATTTTCTGCATGGACATCAAATCTTTCTTGCATTGTGTCTTTACCTTAATTTCCTTTCCCTCGTTATCATGGGTGTCACGTTTTGGAAAACCACAGTTTTTTTACGGGGGAGGATCCAAGATTTTGAAATCGCGTAAAAACTTGGTATTTAAAAAATATTGTAAACAATAAATAATAATCCTGTTTTTTATTTTAATGGGATATGCCAATTTTTTTCTAAAATTTATTTGGACTTAATCTAATAAAACGTGATGACCTGATTAAGACTTGGAAGTTTAATTTTGTTGTTATAGGCGAACATAATCAGGATATCACAGCAATTTCTGTTTTTTCAAGTGTACAAAGCCCGACTCGCTGCCTTAATAGGTTCAGAAAAGGCAACTCAGCGAGTCAACCAGGCTCTAGTCCTCATCACACTCGGTGGCAATGACTACGTCAACAACTACTTCTTCGCACCCATTACCGCAAGAAGGCTACAGTTCTCTCTCCCTGATTTCTCCCGTTATCTCATTGACGAATACCGCAAAGTCCTAATGGTCCGTTAAATGTATCATTTTTCATTTATTTATTTATTTACATATTTTCTTTAAATTCATATTTTTGGACTGACTTAATTAAATGATGCAGAAGCTATATGATATGGGAGCTAGGAGGGTCTTGGTGACAGGATCTGGACCATTGGGTTGCGTTCCATCGCAGTTAGCCACGAGGAGTGCTAATGGACAATGTGCCGAGGAGCCTCAACGGGCTTCAGCCATATACAACCCATTACTCGTTCAAATGATCAAAGGCCTTAATAAAAAGGTCGGCTCTGACGTTTTCATTGCTGTCAATGCACAAAACCTGCAGAATGACTTCATTAGCAATCCCCAAGCCTTTGGTAAATAATTTAAACTTTTTTTTTTTTTTTTGATATTTCATATGGTCAATTACTAACATCTTGGTTGATTTATATGTTTTAAAACAGGATTTGTGACGTCAAAGGTAGCGTGTTGTGGACAGGGACCTTACAATGGGGTTGGAGTATGTAACCCCGCTTCAAATCTTTGTCCTAACAGAGATTTATACGCATTTTGGGATCCGTTCCATCCAACTGAGCGCGCAAATAGGATTATTGTTGAAACTATCTTCACTGGCTCCGAGGAGTACATGCACCCGATGAATCTAAGCACTATTATGGCTATGGACAATGTGAGCTAAGAAAAGAAAGATGTATAATTATAAAAATAAACCTGAGAGAGATTATGTAGAAGTATAAGAATTAATGTATCCTGTAATTTCCTTTTGGTAAGAACTGCAGCAGAGAGGCCCCAAAAGGGTGCTAATAGGTGCTGTTTTGATGTTATAACCTTGATCAAATGCAGCTATGCAGTAGTAAGTGAAATACTTATTTCATGGATGCTAAATAATCTGTGCTACTGTGAAATACTTATTTCATGGATGATTAATGAGCGTAAAACGAAGGCTGTCTGTTTACGCAGTTAATTTGTGAATGCGGCAATGCTATGTCATGGTCAACACGAGATCACTGAACTTATTGTAAGTGGCTCCAGATCATTATTATGCAGTGTCATGATCAGAGGGCTAAGATTTATTTTCAAATTATAGATTTGTAATTGGAATGAATTCTAGGGTTGGTGTTCGTATTGTGTTTTCACAGATTATACTCCTCCAATTCTATTGTGCTTTCTTCTCGTAAAGTTAATATTTTATTAATTGGGCCGTCTGATCTGATTTATTTTGATGACGTAAGAATTGATCTTGACTTAATGGACTACAGGTAGAGCCTTTAATTTGGGCGATTTATTTTGACGACATAAGAATTGATCTTGACTTAAGCACTTCAATTTTCAACAAAAACACTTCACAATAATACAAGGAAAAAAGGTTCAAAAAAAAGTTTTTGGGTTGTATCTGAGAATTGGAATGCTTAGATTTTTTTGTTGGTTGGCAGTCTAGTAGTTGGACCAAGGGCTAGGTGGCAGCCCACTAACTATGGGGGTTAAATATGAATATTCAGTAGATTGTGGAATTTAGACACATCTACTTAAATGTGGGGGGTTTAATGAAACATTATTATCACACATTTTCACAGTTCAGAGTTCAGACTCAGTGTTCTTAAAAGATCCCGCCTAGCCTAGGCCCTAGTTCCCTCTTCAACGCCTAGCTGCTCGTTCTGCAGCCTTGCTAATTAACTCACTAGCCACTCCGCCTAGCATTAGCCTCTTTTTTAGAACCTTGTTGTTCAGACTTCAGAGTCTCCATACCCAAAGTGTGCTTTGTGATATTTATTTATTTTTGGCGGGATACAGTTTGATAAAAAAAAATCCCCAAATTCTTTGTTGATGAGCGCTGCGATTAGAATTGACGGAACTTAACCTAGTAATCAAATCGCTTCTTGTAATCATTCAACCGATATCTGAATCCAGATTAAGCTTGTAAGTATGTTCTAGGGTTTCATTTTCTCCTTCCCCCTCTTCACTTCGTCTCATACGTAGTTGCAGTTGTATATTTCAATAATGAATTTGAGTTACAAACTTTGGTTGGATTAATCAAGATGGATTTATTTGGATCATATGTTGAACTTTTTTTTTTCCATTTGAGATTTTATTAGGAACTCAAAATTCAATCTGATAGTTGCGCAGGGTTGCAGTCTCACTGTTTTTGATTCGCCAGAAATGCCTGAAGTTCCATCTTTATTCACTTTATCCATGGAAGCAATCAAGGATGAAATTGTTGCAGGTAATATTTTACTACTGGTTATTTTTATTGAATTTGAGTTTGTAGCTTGGCTTCTTTAAGTTAATTTGATGTTCCAAATCTGTAAATTACATATTGAAAAAGTTGATCGAAAAGTTAATCTAGGTTACTTTTTATGGGATCTTAAAGAGTATGTACTGTATTATTTAGGAATGTATTAGCGGTTGATTTTCTTGACAATCTAATATATGCTTTATGTTTGTGTGCAGGTGATGATATTATCCCTTATGTTTACAAACTTCCTATGGAGTTGTTTGATTGTTTGTTGCCACATTTACCTCCGTTGGCCTTGCAGAAGCTACAAGAACAACTGTTGGTTATCCCTTTCTTATTGTTTGCTTATTTAGTTACTTTTTGCTTTCGTATGGATGGATATGTGTATTGAAAATAATCCTATTTCTTCTGTGTTGTGAATTTGGTGGTACCCCGTTGCAATCTAGACAAAGAACAAAATACCCACAAGCACAATAATGGAAGAATCACACACACAAGAACACAAGAAATTGTTTACCCGGTTCATTCAACACATGAACTACGTCCGAGGGCAATTGCCAAGCCAATTTTGTATTAGACACCTTCTAATATGTTGCTACCACCACCACCATGTGCGGTCGCCCAGTGCAACAGAAACTCCTCCGGATTTTCCTTCTTGATCTCACCAACTCCTCCGACTTAGACTCCTTTTCCTCATAGTTTAGGACTCCAATCCCAACAATCTCCCACCGGAGACTAAACTGACAAGCATAGAAACACCCATCAACTCCCACCACGGAGTAATGACCTTCGAACACATTTCCCCCCATATTGGCTTGACACTACCGAGCCTCCTGCTCAAGTACTAAGGCGAGTTGAAACCAAGCGACGTTTGACCTCTCAGGTGTTAGATAGTTCTTGCCTCCCAAATCGCCTTCTCACCTTGATTTCTCCCCGCAAGTCTAACTTCGCCTTCTCCCTCCAGACCCACCTTCCTCGCAATGCTTCCCCTTGAAACTTGGACGTACCTTGTTTCTTGCATCGTCTTCTTTTGAGGCGAATACGCTCTCTGTTAGGGCACTTGGACTTCCACACCGCGTTGATCAACTTTGTGTCCTTCTCCCCCCTAACATACCATTTATTGATGTCTCTCCTTTCTACACCAATAGGCCAGTTCTTTAGCCTCTTGCTCCCACCGGAACAAATATCGACATTGTAGGTAGAGTACAACATCTTCCCCTTAACCCCATGAGCTATCACCTTAGCCCCTTTTGTGACTTCCCAAGACCCAGCGATGAAGGTCACGCCGTACCAGCCGGACTGTCAAGTTTGTTCCACATAAATCACTCTTTTCCTCAAATTCGGAACATGCGTCACATTGTGTAGTTGTAAAACGCACGTTAGGTGTCTTCATCATCACATCCCCCTTACCTTTGATCTTGATGGTTGACCATCACCAAGATAGATAACCCCAAAATCTCCAGCTTTATACCGCTTCATTGATTCTCCATTCCACTAGCATTTACGTAATAAGGTCCGAGAATTCAACACCCAATCTTCACCCGACTTTCCTCTCCTAGGATTAATACATCCCCACCGTCATCCACCACGTGTGCACTACCATCTTTGCCGGACGCCCGCCATAAATCGATATGACCTAATTCGCCACAATTGTAGCAGCTTGACCTTCTTCCCCTTTTTCGGTCCTCCTCTTCCCTATTTCTCTCCACCCTAAGTGCGGCCCATCTACGGAAGATTCTCCCCTTTTCTCTTTCCTTCTCAACTCCTCTTGAAGGATGAGATCTCTAACCTCCGTATACACCAATCTTTTTCGACGTACTAATCGTTGTGACAGTTACCTCCCGACTTATCGAGCAATGATTTTAGTAGAAAACATTGCTAGCACTTCGTCGGAGAAAGTAATATCAATACTTTTCAATTGGTCCACCATTACCTTTGAAGCTGCCGATATGACTTGCTGGCATGCCCCTCGACATCTTCGCATTCGCAAACCTCTTTATCAAGTGCACCTTATTGATATTAGACGGCTTCTCATACATGTCGGCGGGGTTTGTAGCAACTCCGCGTTGTCTTGGCCTCATGGCGTTAGTTGCAACGTCGTCGGTTGAGCGCGCCTCACCGCTCCTAGCGCTCTTCCCATCTAACGTCTCCCAATCCCACTTGTGACATGTCTTCGGGTTTCTCCTTTAAGGGTTTATGAAGATCCTTACAATAAAGGTAATCTTTGACCCTTTTGTCCTCCGAAGCGTGAAATTCACACTCGTTGAATTTCTCGATTGAGTTCTTCATCCCGATTGCTTCACCAAAGTCCCCCGAACGTGATTCAAAATTAATCAACTAATGAAAAACTTTGAATCCTCAGAACCAAAGCTTTGATACCGGTTGTTGTGAATTTGGTGGTACCCGTTCTGCAATCTGAAGACAAAGAAAAACAAATACCCAGCAAAGCACAATAATGGAAGAATCACACACACAAGAACACAAGAAATTGTTTACCCGGTTCATTCAACACATGAACTACGTCCGGGGGCAATTGCCAAGCCAATATTGTATTAGACACCTTCTAATATGTTGCTACTACAACTACAATGTGTTCTAGGTCGTATCTATGCTTATATAGTAGTACAAGGAAACCCTAAATCAAATTAAGAAGAGTTTGAATCAAAATAGGAAACAAAATCTGCTGCAGAAAAATCCTCCCCGACATGTGGGCGGTCGCCCACCACCACCATGGGCGGTCGCCCATGAAGAAATTCCCACGAGCCATGCTACTGTCTATGTGGGCGGTCGCCCACCACCACCATGGGCGGTCGCCCAGTGCAACAGAAACTCCTCCGGATTTTCCTTCTTGATCTCACCAACTCCTCCGACTTAGACTCCTTTTCCTCATAGTTTAGGACTCCAATCCCAACATTCTGAAGATAAAAAATGTAACACTAAGTTAATTGCACACCCCAGGCTGTTACAAAATATTCCCTCCGTCCCTTTTTCTTCTGAAGAAAAATTAAACAATTATTACGCCTCTTAAACTGAGTACATCTGCTTTATTTAGCATGTCTAGGTATATTTTATCCATGGCATTTAAGCAATTTGATTAGCCATCCCACTAATCAATACAAATGACTATAAAGAAATACCTTTGATACTTGCAAAGCGTATATTTTTTTTAATCCGAAATGGACTGAAAACCCCGGATGGCAGCTGCATTCCTAATTTCAAAATTTTGGAACCAGTCTTCAAGAATTAACTATAACTTATGCCTAGTTGTTAATTCCCATTTTCCAATCAATTTTACTTTGTAATTTATTACTGTAACTGTCATCCACCGTGACAACTGACGAAGACTATTGAGGAAGCAAGAATGTTTTCTATTTATGGAAATATATTATCATATTTGCAGGCCATGCAAAGGCTGTGATGATCATGAATGTGATATTTCGGGGAATCGAAAAAAGCGAAAAAGGTTTGAAAGAGTATGATTCAATGCGAAATTGTTGGGATCTTAATGTTCCGGTTACATCATTCAGATGAGTCTTGCTGTGAAACTAATCATTTTGCAGATTTGAAAACTTTGAAACAGTTTGGAAGGCACTGTATGAGTCAAGATGGCCAAGAGAAGATGTCGTCGATGACGAATTGTTAAATGATTGGCAGCAAATGTATTGGGAAGCACATTTGCAGAAGTATGCTGTTTGATTAGATTGACATATCTACGAGTCTATTCTCTGTATCATCAAAAAAAATCTTGTCTTAGCACCTCTAATTATTTTGACTTAAAACAGTTGCCTAAGTGCTGGAGCAGAAATACTCTCAGTTCCATCTTTTGAAGGCTATCTTGGTGATGTTCAGATTCCAGGTTAGTCTGTACTCTCATTGGAATATCTTCTGCGTAAAAATGTTTCTATGGTTACAATGTTCCATTGCTTAGAAGTGCACTTTACTTGTCTGATACTTCTATTCCAGGGCCATTATCACAATTTAGTGCCCTTTCTGCTCACTTTTTGGTCATTCATCATACATCATGTTTGCTATATTATACTTTCTCCATTCAACGGTAAGTGTCCGCTGTTGACTTTACGAGGATTCTAATAAAGCATTTGAATTCCCTCAATATACTCGGATTATCATTTAGTATAAAATCAATGGTGCCCATTGTTTTCTATCTCACAATTGAAAAGGGTATCAATGACAATTGGTTTGGAAAAACAGTCCAGCCGAGGTCCTTGCTTTCGGATAGAGTTGTTTGTTTTTAATCTCTATTTTTTTTATGCTATTGGAGCTTTCTGAGGGATTCCGCTTTGGATCGCTTTGTTGCTTCGTCAAGGCTTTTTGTAATTTTTTTGTTTCTTTTGATTGATGGACTTCCTCTCCATCAGTTTGTCATTCTTTTCATTTTCTATTTATATTTATCTCTTGTGATTTTATTTCTTTATATTATTATTTTAAATAATAATATGTGGGAGGGCACCCTAAAATAGGATATGGGACTCTTTGTTTGGGGAGGGAGTACTAGACTATTATCCTTTAATCACCTGTCAACTGTATAAGTTCAAATGTTGGCGGGCCCTCTTTTGCAACTATATGTTATATCTTGTTTAGGGTTTTCTGCCTCTCCGTTGTTGTGGAGGCTTATAATATGTCGAATTTACAAATGAATAGAAAAGAGAAAAAGAAGAGGGTGTGAGAAGGAAAATAACATGTAGCATTATCTGTGGAGTTAATGTGACATGTAGATACCATCTTTATCCAAGTGCCCAGTTACCCACATATCTATGTTGCTTGGTACTAAGTCTAATCCTAATCTGTTACTTGAACCTCCTAAAAATATGGCAGCAACAAATTAATAGAAAGCTGTGCCATTATTTGAGTAATGATAACTTGTGAACATTGATACTTAAGTATTAGATGATTGAACTATTATTTTCTTCCAGAATGCATCCTACCGTCTACACGCTCTAAGGTTCTCAGTAAAGATCCTAACACTCTTTTGTTGCAAATTTTTTTCGCATGTAAAAAAACTGTTAATGCATACGTATTCGATTTTAATGCTGCATCAGCATTTCTACGTTACCGTGATTCCTCGATTCCTTTTCTTTACTCGCAGACAACCATTTTGTAAAGATAAAGATATTTTCCGGAATGTGCCAGATGCATTGAGTAGAAGTATATAGGTCTCAACTTGAACACCAGGTAGTACAATGGGTCATTACTTGAAGTTAACATATCATTTCCAACAGTTTGGTCGATATGCTGGAGGTAAGGTCTATTTCAACGTTCTATTATTCCAAAGATGTATGAAGTATCCCTATCTGAAACGTTACAATCCACTTCATTTAAAGTTAGATTGTTGCTTTTGTTCAGTACTACTTCGTTTAATAGTGTTAAGTTAACATATCATTTCCAACAGTTTGGTCGATATGCCAGGTAAGGTCTATTTCAACGTTCTATTATTCCAAAGATGTATGAAGTATCCCTATCTGAAACGTTACAATCCACTTCATTTAAAGTTAGATTGTTGCTTTTGTTCAGTACTACTTCGTTTAATAGTGTTATACCAGCGTACTCCTTTTTTCTGGATGTATCATTACTGGTGTTAGAAAGTAGTTATACCTTTTATCTATATACACTGTAAATGTCCATGTTTCCTATTAATTACGTAATACTGCATGTAAATCAGGAGAAGTATTTCTTAATGCATATTTTTCTTGCTGCAGATACCTGACGCTCCAAAATGTGCTCTGTGTTACAGAAATTAGTGTGTAAGCCGCTCTCCCATGCTTATGTAGTACCAAAGTTTGGTCAATTTATACTTTAGACTTGGTTACCGTTCCCTTTTTTTTATCTCAAAACTTTCTTTTTCTCTTTCGTCTGTGTTTTGCTAGTGAAAAGGAATTTTCTTATGGTGTCTGAGCATTTCTGCTTAGCGATCCCCTGCCAAATTGTTGCAGGGATTATCTTGCATTCAATGTTCAGATTCGCCATTTTTTATTAAAGAGGCCAAGCTGTAATGGCCAAGCTTAAACAAATATGTTAATTTTTGTGCTAAATAAAGGTTGCTATCAGATATTGATGGTGTGATCATTAAACAACACAAAATCTAGCAGATGTTGTCTCTTATAGTCAACTGAGTTGTCGTCTATTGCTTTAATCACACAATTTCGTATTATCAATGACCTTCAAGCAAAAATAGAAAAAATTCTAAGAAAGTGAAGGAAACACACTGTCCATTTTGAAATCGTGTCCTCTAGCACTACACGAAACACAGCAGTATGTATAGATTGTAGGTGATTGCAACTTGGATAAAACTCTCTATTCTTGACTGCATATTCTTGTTTGTGTATATCTTTGAGTTTATCGGTGAAGCTTATTTATTGAATGCTTGCAACACCTTATTTCACCAATAAGCCACAGGGCGTGCAGAAGTGTTTTTTTAATTTCTCCTTTCATTTTCTATGCAGATAGCCTTTCCTTTCTTATAAAATTGGATTGATAAAATCTAGTCTCTAAATTTGACCACTTGGATTATGGAGTTTAAGCAGCTAGATTAGATGTTTTAGGCATTGCACCTCTTTTTCTGACTCAAAAACCTGAACACAATGAATGAATTTCCATCAGCTCATCACTTGAAAATCTTCTATCCTGACTTATGTTCAGAAGGAACAAAGATCAAAGATGTAGATGGACACAAGAACTGGATTAGAAAAATAGGATAGAACTCCGCATACTTAATTTTTGCACATTTTAATGGTTTTACTACTTGTGCACTTACTATTTTCCTAGTTTGCAGCATTTATTAAGGAATTGTAGACTGCAAAGGTTGGGGCTGCATTGGATCAAGTCCAAGGAGCATGTAAGCTTAGTCTTACTTCATATATCATTGATCTACTTGCATGATAAATACTATGAAGTTACATCTTTTTTGCAGAGAGCACTGCTAAAAAAACATTTGATCTGAACAAAGAAACCTCTCTATTATTATGTTTCATCTACAGTACCTTTTCATTTGTGGATTTAGAAGCTTCTCTTGGAAACTTTTGCTCAATAGCTAATTGTAGGACAGAATTCTTCCAGTGAATTTGCTATTCTTGTAATTGTGATATGCATGTTTTACCCTTGGCATGATGCCAGTGAGATCTTCATTGATGAATAGAGGGTTCTTTCCCTTCCTTTCGTTCTCTGCACTTTATCCTGTAATTGAATCTGAAATCTGAATTACATTCTTTCTAAGCCCAAGTAGACAAAATCTGGAAAGCCCACAGACGTTCTTCATCAAACCGTATCTTTGTACATAGAGGCTCACTATAGCCAAATCATTTTAGTTCCTTTTCTAGCTCTAATGAACATTTGCCTTGACCCCCTTTATGAACCCCTAAACAGATTTGATACTTTTTCATGAAACACCTGATCATAAATAGCCAATTACTATTTTGGTAGTCAAGGTAGCTCAGTGCTTCTCCACATCTGGAGGTTTTCTGTTCATAAAAATAGTGCCCTGGACGAACTATCGTGAACTGACAAGAATGGAATGACATGTTTTCTTCCTTGCCCACCTAACACCGAAACACTAATGAATATGAGTTGAGACTTGAGACATAGTAATTGAAACTTTTCATCTTTATTAAGTTGTTAGTCATGGAATTGTTTATCGACCTTCTTCCAAATAATAGCATCCCTTAAGGGTCCTTAAAGCCGCTCAGGATATTTTAGCAGGCCTTCATCATCAACAGTTAGGAACTTACTCTTTTGGTATGATCATATTATCCCCCCACCCAAAAATGTAGGTAAGGTAATAACACA
>JAFEMH010007882.1:0-72272 GCA_022495995.1 Adenophora triphylla var. japonica
AATTGCTATTTCCAACACTCGGGAGGCGCATCGAAGGAAACGCCGAACACCGCCATGATACAAAGCAAAGGTCACAAGTCCCCTGGCCCTCAATCACGCATTTGTCGCCAAGATTCTCGCAAAACCCATTCTTCGCCTCCGCACGGCGAGGGAGAGATTTTCATGATAAAAGTCGCAAACACCGACTGCACTCGGGCTTCGAATCTATGAACGTCGGTGTGGGACGCTCCTCCTTGCACGAACTACCTCGCCGAGCCTTTCCGGCCGAGTATGGGACATGAGATTTTTCTGAAGCAAAGCTCACCGAGACGGCAATACGCGCCTGTACGATCCGGGATTTGAGCGGTCGGATTTTGTAGACGTAAAAACGGAAATCCCTGTGATCGAGGAAGATCCCTACATCCACATGCTCGCCTGTTCTTCGCACGCCAAACACAATTGATTCTGGGCTTCGTACAAAGAGATGATAGACAACGAATCAAGAGGGTTAGCACAGAGACCATGCCTTTCCCTGTTGCTAGAAGCTACCATTACATGCCGATGCCGCTAAAGAATTGGGAAACTCTCTGTGCCCGTCTCACGACCAAAGAGGAAATGATCACCAAGCTTGATCGTCCCCCCGTCCTTTCGTGTCAACCTTGTAAAGTCCTCCGAGTCTCTCATTGTTGAGTTCGAGTCTCGAGCCGTCCGATGGCCTTACGCTCAAGACTACGAGTCTCGTAGCGAACGTTGTATTCCCTTCGTCTTCAATGAAATGATGAACCTTTCGAGTATCCCTTAATTGCCACTTTAACTAATGATGAATTAACTAATAATCTAAAAACAAGCTTAATAACGATTCACTAGATGAAGAGGCGTACACATTAAATGAACAATATATCAAAGAAATCTTTAAGCAAAAAGTTGTCCAAAAGAGGAAAATCGAGCCCAAGCCGCCGAAGAAATTTTGACAAGTGTGAATCTCGGAACCAGGAAGAGCCTCAAAGAGACGCAGATTGGTAGTTTCTTCGAAGGGACTGAAAGGGAGGCCCTAATCGAGCCGCTAAAAGAATTGTGGATGTGTTCGCATGGTCCTATAAAGATATGCCGTGCCTC
The DNA here is from genome assembly GCA_022495995.1 of Adenophora triphylla var. japonica. Lineage (NCBI taxonomy): Eukaryota > Viridiplantae > Streptophyta > Magnoliopsida > Asterales > Campanulaceae > Adenophora > Adenophora triphylla. The sequence goes on from JAFEMH010007882.1 coordinate 1,096, forward strand.
GATCCTTCCATAGTAGAGCACCGAATACCGCTCGACCCGCAGGTCAAGCCAAGCAAAGCGTAAGCTAAGAAGAATTAAGCCCGAATGGTCCTTACAAGTGAAAGAGGAAATAGAAAAGATGCTCGTAGCAGGTGGTTCATCGTGGTCATAATCACCCAACATGGCCGGTCCAACATAGTGACGGTGACTAAGGCCAACGGAAAGATCCGATGCCGCGAGACTTCAGGATCCGAACAAAGCCACCCAAAAGACGATTTCCCGCCAAACATCGACATTTTGGTAGATTCCACGGCCAACCATGAAGTCAAATCCTTCGTCGACGGTTTTGCCTGGCCACAACCAAATCAAAATGGCGTAAGAAGATCAAGCCAAAACATGCCTTCACAACCCCTCGGGGCACATAATCGCTACACTGGCCATGCCATCTCTGACTAAAGAATGCCGGGCTACGTACCAAAGTGGCGCCTACATTGCTCCATGACATGATCCACAAAGAAATTCGAGGCTCTATGCGGACGACATGATAATACATTCCAGAGGATCGTATGGCCAAGACTTTGTTGATTTGAGAAAATTCTTCGCCGCCTCCGAGACCACAAAAGATGAGACCGAATCCACCAAGTGCACTTTCTGTAAGACGAGGCAAGGTACTAGGATATATGGTAGACGTAACGGGGAATCGAAGTGAGATCCCCGTAAAATCAAGGCGATAGTTGAAATGAAGCCACCACTGACACCGACGTAAGTGAAATCCTTCATGGGAAGACCGCAATACATAAGCCGCTTTGTAAATCACCGACCTCGACCGCGAGCCAATCTTCAAGTTGATGAAGAAGAATGCCTACACGTAATGGACCCTGAATGTCAGCTTGCCTTTCAATGTATTAAGGCATACCTCGTGAATCCCCGATTCTCTCGCCCACCACATCGGCAAAAGCCACTCTTGCTATATCTAACTGTCACGGATACAAAGCAATTGGGGCTATGCCGGCTCAAGAGAAGAAAGATTCCAAAGTCGAAAACGCCATCTATTTCTCAGTAGCGTAAAGCTCCAAGGAAGCGAACTCAATTACTCGTCATGAAGACTTGCGCAGTTGTGGTCCGGGTAGTGGGAAAGTTGAAACACTACATGCGCCTCACCCGATACATCTTGTTTCAAGGATAGACCCCATCAAATATCTCTGTTTCGACAAGCCTTCCATCTCCATGAGATTGGCAAAATGGTCGTTCTTTTTGGCCGAATATGACATCACTTATGTTTCAAGGAAATCCGTAAAAGGACGCATAATGGCGTAACATCTCGCCGATTTCCCAAGTGATGAGTCTCGAGGACCTCCGAACCTCAATTTCCCGATGATGGAATCTTCGCCTAGAAGGAGAAAATCACCGGCAACTCTTCTTCGACGGAGCGTCAAACAAAAGGGGGAACGGATAGGAATGCTTCGGTCGATCCTACCGACGAACACACCCCCATAGCAAGCAAGGCCGAACTTCGAAGTCACCAACAACGCCGCCGAATATGAAGCTTGCATAGCCGGGTTGAAGCCGCCCTTGAAAGAAATATCAAGGAATTGGAGGTGTACGGTGACTCGCCCTCATCATCAATCGTGTCTCTAACAAATGGAAGACCGTGGATCCGGCTTTGCGTAAGTATCATGCTTACATGGAAGAACTAGTGGCTCAATTCAAAGAAATCGCCTTTCATTACCCGCCAAGAGACCGAAACAAAGTTCGCAGATGCTCGCTACACTAGCCTCTCTTGTCGAAATACCCGAAGGAAAGTCTCGTTAAACCATTCGTAGCCTGGGAGAAGAGAAAACCCCGCCTATTGCTTCGAAATTGAAGCTAAGCCGAACCGATCAATGATCCCCGGTACACTCGCATTTACCAAGACTCGAAGGATGGCGAGGCCTCTTTCAAAATGAAGATGGGGAATATAAAGAAGGAATCAAAGCAAAAGTCTCTCACTCGAAGCGGCTCGCTCCCATTATGTTCTTTTTTGGGAAATATGCTATACAAGAAGCGTTATCAAGGCCCTCCCCGCGATGTATCAAGCAAACAAGAGGCTACCGAACTCATGAAAGAAATACATGGTGGTACTCGCGGCCCTCACATGAATGCTCGAGCTCGATGCAAATCATACCGAGAATGGGGTATTTTTGGATCTCCATGGAAACCGACCGCATCCAGCTTTGTCAAAAGCCGCGACAAATGTCGCCGATACTCAAATCTTAATCACTTGCCTCCTCACGAGTTATACCGCATGACAACCCTCGCCTTTCGTCACTGGGGAATTGATGTCATAGGCAAAATCACACCATCAGCAAGAACGGCCACGAGTTCGTCCCGGTAGCCGTGGATTATTTCACCAAGTGGGTTGAAGCAAAGTCCTACAAAATCCTCAATTCAAAGAAAGTTGCCCTCTTCATCAAAGAAAACATCATGTGCAGATACGGTTGCCACCAAATCATCTCGTATAATGGATCCCACTTCAAGGGGAATGTGAAAACCGGGCGGAATTCCGAATAACCCGTCACAAGTCATCTCCCTACAGCCCCAAACCAACGGAGCCGTCGAAGCAAAGAAACAAGACTCGAAAATATCATCCGGAAAATGGTCCGTCCAAGGCGTAGATTGGCCCGAGAAGTTACACTTGCACTCGGGGCTACGTAACATCGCCGAACGGCAATCGGGAAACACCTTTGCCCTCACATACGGAATGGAAGCCGTACTCCCAATCGAGCCGGAAATCCCTCGCTCCGTATACCGCCGGAAAGCCGATCAACGAGGTCGAATGGCTCCGCAGTCGCCATGATGAATTGGCCCTACTAGACGAACGCCGACCGAAGGCCATGGAACACATCCGAGCCTACCAAGGAAGAATGGCTAGAGCCTTCGACAAGAAAGTAAAGCATCGGGAAATCCGAGAAGGTGATCTCGTTCTAAAAGAAAAGCCCCCATCCGTATCAACCCCTCGGCAAATGGGAGCCTCAGATGGGTCGGGCCATATGTAGTCCGTAAGATCTTCTCCTGAGGAGCCATGCAACTTGCACACTCGACGGAATCCCTTTGTCAGACACCCAAAGGAATGGTGACAAGCCGCGCGTATACTACGCGTAAAAAAAAAAAAAAAAAACAAAAAAAAGAGTGCTAAAAGAGTAATACCCAACTAGGTTAGAAACCCGAGAAGGGCGGCCTAGGTAAAAACAGGTTGCACCAAAAAAACAAAAAAGAAACAAACAAACAACAAAAAAACAAAAAAAAACAACAAAAAAAAGAGTGCTAAAAGAGTAATACCCAACTAGGTTAGAAACCCGAGAAGGGCGGCCTAGGTAAAAAACAGGATTGCAGCACCAAAAAAACAACAAAAAAAAAACAAAACAAAAAACAAAAAAAAAAAAAAAAACAAAAACAAAAAAGAGTTCACCAGGTTGAACTACGAAGACCCGAGCTCCTCAAAATGAGGGGAACGTAGGCAAATGAAACGGTTCGGTCTAAAGCACAAATAAAAGCCATACTTTGGCATCAATACAATTGATCGACCATGAAAGCGTCTCGAAAACTCTAAAGCAATTCAAATATTCATTACAAGTTAAAAGCTCTTTGATGAGTCTAAGCCCGATTCATTCCTACAACCGGCAACCTCGCTAAAAGAAAACTAAGATACATAATCAAACTAATGTGTCTCGCCATGACAAGAAAGGGATACTTAAACCTCGTAGTCACTCCAAGCCACTCGCATCGGCCTCTCCCTTCTTCTTCCCCTCCGAGTCTTCTTTTTCCGAACAGAAAATGCTCTGTTCCTCCTACCAAGCTCGTATAGGGACAGTGGTCTATCAAACCAGCCTCCGTCGTGGCCTTAGTAGCCCTAGCGTCATCCCTCATCTCCCCGTAACCTAGCCGGTAGCATAGGAGCCCTCCTCTCCTCGTCTCGACGTAAGCCTCATAATCGGCCGCGCCGTCTCCGCTCCCGTCATGAGGGTTGGCCCTCGCCTCGGCCCTCCTCCTCTCAAACAATGCCAGACCTCCGCACCCACAATGGCCTCACGCCGTCTCAAAATAGCCACCCGAGTCTCTCCTGCATGCCTCTCATACCAATCCAGTACCAAGTGGTCAGAACACCGGTCTCTGACGCTCGAGAATGACCCGAGGAGGAAAGGCATCATACCTCCATGCTCGGGAAAGAAATGGAAACACCGAGGATCATCCATGGAAACAGGAGCCACCACCCCGGTGGCTATATCATCAAAACCCTCCAAAGGAACCTCGCTCCAAGCCAAACCTGCCTCAGACCAGAGCCGAATGTAGAAACCGGACCGAGAAAGCCCCTAAGCATAACCACATGGGACCCGTCCTCAAGCACTCGCGAGTCTCCACCCGCCAATGAGGCACCAACCATCTCGATATCTTCAGCCCGGCGACCCGCCATCCAACGCGCCCACGAGCCCCGATCATCAAAATCTACATCGACACCTCTCCCGGCAAAAGTCCAAGGCTCGATCATATCGTAGGTTTCCCGAAGAACCCCCAAACGCTCCATCGCCCACAGTGGTCAAGAGGAACGGGCTGCCCCCGCGCATATACCGCCGTCCGGTAGCTAACTGGCCGAGAGCATGAAAAGTCTCCCCGTAATCAAAGGAACGACATCTCGCCTGTGCGACAAATAACGACAACATCCAAAGAAAGACCGATGGCGCATCCCAAAGGAATAGACCATGAACAGGGTGCCAAACATACAAAGTGCAAAGGCATCCCAATAGGCATCATCCACCAAACCTAGGCCCCTAAATCTGGCCGGGAAGACCGGAAATATCGAAATGATCGGGACCGCGGATCATACCTTGCGCTTCCTCCGGAAAGATGAAGGAGGACGCACAATCCGTCAAGAAAAGAAGCCCTCCGGCAAAGGAACCGCTATCTCTTCCACCTCCGACCTCCAAGCAAGGCCCGAAATTCTTCGACAGCCGGAACAATCTCGTTGAAGGAAAGGCAAAAGACATGCCTTCTAGTATCCCAAAACGAAGAAGAAGCTCTTAAGAGGTCATAATCCGAACCAATTCTTTCGAGAGACCACAAGCATCGTATCTTGTACCTTTCTTCAAAGAATGATCTTCTCTCATGCATGATCTCCCTACACCACTCCTTGAACTTTTCAAAGAACAACATTTGCCTTTCTTTGGACAATTTTGGAGAATTTTTGGCCATTTCCATGGTTTTTCTCTTTCTCCCGAAAATGGCCGTTTGGACCGGAGGTCAAGAGGATATTTGAATTTGAAATAAAGCAAGACCAGGTCTGAACCAAAATTAAAGAACAATGTCGATGCCCCCATCCGCGCGGATGGGATTGCTTTCCCAAAAAAATCTCGCAATACCCAAGCCGCTACGCCAAAAAGGAATATTCCGTCCCGTTGCTCGAAACTTGTGCAAAAACCTCCCCAAACCACCCATATACCAAACACCCTTGCAAAAAAAAAAATCAAGGCTCATGCAACACTGCATTCATATTGCATTGCATTCATAAAATAAAATCCTAAATTATTACATTCCAAAAAAAAAAAAGAGTGTGCATAAAAAAAAACAAGCAAACATAAATAAAATCCTAAATTATTACATCAAAAAAAAAATGTGCATAAGCTGTACAAATCTAAATCTCAATCTCAAATCTCAAAAAAAAAAAAATCAATCGGAGTCTCCAAGACCCGATGTCTCCCCGGCCCTCTTGCGACTCGGGCCCGCCTCCTCGTGAGCCCCGAAAATCTCGGCTCGTAATCGTCCTCGTCTCCAGAGAGAGGCTCGTCAGACCAACCTAAGCACGCTCCGATAGGGCAAGCCGAGATCTCGCGAAAAATCGTACCCGAAGGTGAAGGCGTCTGACTCCCGCACGTACGAAGACGACCCGCCATGCCGCCATACGTGTCCCCGCCCGTGTGGATCCCCGAGAATGACGTGATCCGAAGGCAACACCGCGCGGATCAAGGAGAGGAGACAAAGGAGTCTCTCGAAGAAGTCTCGAGCGAATAGGGAAGCCTCCCGTCTCGACAGCGCCGCCGTGGTCGCCGCTCTAGCCTCGAGGAGCCCCGCAAGCGACCATCCTCCCGATGAATCTCTGCCTCGATCACTTGCTTCGTCGCCTTCTCGACGACCACCTCCGAAAACCGCACAAAAGCAAAAGCGTCAAAAAAAAAAGGAAGTGATGCTAAAGATGATGAAACAAAAGAAAGAAAAGAAGGGGAAAAGGTGAAACCATACCTTCATACTCCTGACGAGGCCGAAAGCTCGTGGAAGTCGCTCGGCCGAGGGATCTCGCACCCTCAATCGGACCCCATCCTGGATATAGGAAAATCCGTCCGAGGGTACCGCGGATCCCAAGCCCCTCCCTATCCAAAACCCGAGGCATCCTCGCCTCCTCAAGACGAATGTCGCATACGGCTCAATCGCCACGAAGTCCGAGAAGTGCCGGCCTCGCTTCTGTAATCATCCTGTGTCACGGACCGATCGCCGGTGCATCATATCGGCGGAGGCTCCACCGGTGTCCTCAAAGGCGAGTTCACGCCATGCCGGCGCGTCACCCTCTCTCCCGTATAATAGGCATCGCAGTCGACCCTCAAAATCCTCCGCCGCACCGCCCGTATCTCGCCTCTTCACCGCGCTACCTCAAAGCGATCCTGTGGGAAGAATATCATCCCCTCATCCGTCTCGGCCTCCGTCAAAGGAAGGCAATCCGCGTACCCGAGAGTCGTACGCCCCGGAGCTTATCTTCTCCCGGCATGCTTGGACCAAGACCGCATGGCCGGATACGCCCGACGTACTCCGCCGGCCGCCGCCACACCGTGACGTGGAAAACTCCAACGCCCATACCCGCGAAAGGTAAAAATCCAATCAATCCAAAGGCAAAAGAAAAGTGCGTGCTCAAAAAAAAAAAGAGAGGGAAAGCAAAAAGAGAGCTTATACCTCCAGTGGCAAACTCGAAGCAAGATAAGGAGCTCACAGCCTTCCTACTGTACCTATCAAGAGCAAAATAAAGCTCGCCACTCGGCCTCTCCCCACGAGACATCTCCGGCCGTCTCCATGTCCTCCAAGGACCTCAACAAGGCAAAGACCGCCGTCCCTCAAGATGTCCAAAGAGCGTGCTCGAGAAAGCAAACCACAAGAAGGCCCCGGCAACTGACGGCGCCTATCCTCTCCTCCCCACCTCATAACTCGCAATGGTCTCCACGATCTTCCCGTAGACCACGGCATACTCCATCCCCATCCCCTTTTTGGGAATAGGGAAAATCCCGTAAGAGCTCGCAGATCGCATCGCCGTAGCCATCCCGCCACTCAATGCCGCGTCCATTAAAGGACAGCCCGTAATCGCAAAGATAGTCTGAGGGCGTAACCGTAGCCTCGCCCCGTAAGAAGTGGAAGGTGTGGGTCGCGTCCCACCAATGCCGCGCCGCAGCAAACATCAAGCTCCTTGCTCTTAGGGAACTTGACCACCCCTCAAGCACTCGACGAACTCCCAGAGCCCCGTCTCGACAACAACTGTCTCTGACTCGGCAAAGCTCCTCGGCCCGCATCCGAAGCCGGTCCCACAAGTCAATCACGTACTCCACCGATCCTCGAGTCTTCATCTTGTTCACCGCTCCGTCACAAAACGGTTTCCGCCCTGTAATAAAAAAAAAAAGAGAAAGAGAAAATGTCAAAAAGATTGCATTTGCATTTACATTAAAAAAAAAAAAAAAGGAAATTTCGACAAAGATAACAAAGATACAATGAGCATAGCCCCATTTTTCTCGCATGAAAGAAAACAGCTTTTCAAAGAAGTCCCAATGCATTCATCAAAAAAAAAAATGCATTCCTACGGAAGTAAAAACTCCGTCCCATTTTCATAAAATAACATGCATCATCTCAAAAAAAAAATTGCATACATGCATATCATCCAACGGGAGGAAAAATCCGTCCCACTTTTCAAAAAAAAAAATCCTAAACATACATACATCTCATATTGGCAAAATGCCCATTCTTTCCAAACAAAATGCATGCATTGCATCATCATTCATCAATATCAAAATTCAATTTCAAAAAAAAAAAATCATCATCATCATCAACATGCAATATTCAATTTCAAAAAAAAAAATCACAATTCTTCGAATTTTCACATGTAATTTTCGAATTGAAAAAATGTGGCAAAAATGCCAATTCTTTTTCCCAAGCAAAGTGCACATTTTGGGTTACTCATATACTCATTACAACATGCAAAGCATCAAAACCAAGATTCAAAGCCAAGAACATCAATCATTCGAATTTTCAAAAAAAAATTAATTCAAAAATCACCCAAAATTCAAATTTCAAGCAAGAAATCAACAAAGGGATCAAAGGGTTTCAAAGTATACCGTTCGGAGATTCGAATCCGAAGCCCAATGTTGCCAAGCATCGGGGTAATGCTCCTCCGCAACCGATTGCGAAAGATTGTAATGCCTCCTCATCCGGACGAGCTCCACCGCCTCTCCGCTACCGGGCCACGTCCTGGCCTTGAAAAGCGCCTTCCCGTGTTCCATTGCTCAAAAAATCGAAGAAATCGGAAGATTTTTGAAGCTTTTTGGCCAAAAATGGCGGATTTGCAGAATTTTCTCTCTCTCTCTCGTAATTTTCTGTAAAAACAGAATGGGGAAGAGGAAGGGCGTTGGCCCTAATTAATACCCCTGATTTTCAAGTCCTCTCCGCGCGGACAGGATTGCAAGGGTCAAAATGACCCTTTTGCCCCTTAAAATTCCAGACTCGCAATTCACCCCTAACTTGACAGAGTTAACCAAAGTTAACCAAAGTCAGCCCCTTGTCAAGAAAATCACCCCTAAGCCAAACGTAAGACCGAGTGCCCCGAGAAAGATAACGAGATCCCGTATCTTTCATCAAAATCTTCCCTAAGCCAAACGTAAGACCGAGTGCCCCGAGAAAGATAACGAGATCCCGTATCTTTCATCAAAATCATACCCCTAGCCAAACGTAAGACCGAGTGCCCCGAGAAAGATAACGAGATCCCGTATCTTTCATCAAAATCATCCCCAAGCAGCCAAACGTAAGACCGAGTGCCCCGAGAAAGATAACGAGATCCCGTATCTTTCATCAAAATCTTCCCCTAGCCAAACGTAAGACCGAGTGCCCCGAGAAAGATAACGAGATCCCGTATCTTTCATCAAAATTATCCCCCTAGCCAAACGTAAGACCGAGTGCCCCGAGAAAGATAACGAGATCCCGTATCTTTCATCAAAATCTTCCCCTAGCCAAACGTAAGACCGAGTGCCCCGAGAAAGATAACGAGATCCCGTATCTTTCATCAAAATCATCCAACGGCAAGCCAAACGTAAGACCGATTTCCTGCACGAATACGTCTCGATTTTCCTCAAAGAAAGGCTAACGAAATCCCCAAAGAAAGTTAACGGAATCCCAAAAGCCAACGAAATCTCGAGTAAGACTCGAACTACGAAAGGGCTTGATTCCCACTAGGGATACGTAGGTAGCCTATCATTAGGTCCAAATTTCCCTCGACCAAAACGGTCACCCTCTCCTTCGGGCAGCAGACGAAGTCCACCGAAAGGCCATTTCAAATTAAGGTTCGAGGCACCTAAAACGCCATCTCCAATGTTTGAGGCACCTAAAACGCCATCTCCAAGGTCCGAGGCACCCAAAATGCCATCTCCAAGGTCCGAGACACCTAAAAAGCCATCTTCAAGGTTCGAGGCACCTAAAACGCCATCTTCAAGGTTTGAGGCACCTAAGACGCTATCACTAGGAAAGCGATAAATCGCCATCATCCCCAAACAGAGACCGAAAATGGTCATTCCTATCCTCACAGAGCGGATAGCCATCGACCGAAAATGGTCATCTCCTATCCCCAAAGCAGAAGTTTCTTTCCAAAGAAACGATCGTAGAACTCGCTCATCGTTCGAGGCACCTAAAACGCCATCATCTCCGTGGTCAAAGACCCGAACTACGATCGGCTTCGATTCCCATTCGGGATACGTAGGTAGCCTATCGCTAGGTTCACCCACCCGATCACTGATCATCCCGCCAAATATGGAGCCTTACTCTTATCGACGACCCCGCTTCCTTCGAAAGCGCCGTCGCCGAGGGCTACCGTAAGTGCTCCAATTTGAGCTTGTTAGAATTTTCGTTAGAAAATTAACGAAAGTTATAACATTTCTAACAATTCCTAACAATCCTAACTTTTCTAACAAAGTGAGGGTAAATGGGCATTGTTATTTAAGGTTAAACCTCAAAAAGAATCTCAAAAAGTAAAACAAAAGGAATAAAACTACAAATAGAAATGGCCGGAAACAATAAACTGGCCGTTAATTTGAAATTTCAAAAGATTATTCCTCTTGTCCAAAGCCCGAAGCCGCATTTAATGAACAAAGGCACGCCGTGGTCTTATCCGCGCGGATAGGTTTGCATTTTCAGGAGGGCTATAAATTGAGCCCTCCAATACAAAAATAAGGAGGAAGAACACATTTTGCACCGAACCTCTCAGAAATATAGAGAGAAAACAAGGAGAATTCACTTGAATTGTCACCATTTTCTCTCCAATCTTTCCCAACTCATACTCATCCACTCACTCTCATATTAAAGCCCTAAACACTCATACACTCAAGCCAAACACTCAAGAACACAAGGAAGATTGGTAAACCCTCCTCTTCCTAACCCTAAATCTCATCCATGCATGCATCTTCAAACTACAAAATGTAGTTCCTTCATCTTCTTGCTTTAGATCTAAGAAGATCACCATGGAAGACCATCTCCATGGATGATCTTCTACAAAGATCAACATTATTTTTAAGCTTTCTTACTTTCTTACAAAGAAAACTCATTTTCAAAACCCTAAAAAACCATTTTCAAGCATAAAATCTTGATTTCAAAGGATAAAATTCCCCTTCCCAAGCAAATGAAATGCTTAGTCCTAATGTACCCCAAGGATGGTTTGGTATAGTTGATTCACCACTAAAATGTCTAGTGATCACTAACCAAAACCTAGGGAAATGGGGACAAGCATGGATGCAAAACCCCCCTTAAAATCATATTCTCCTTCTTGAGAAGTTGCTGTCCAGTAGCAATTTTCTCAGACCTCAGTCCATGGTCTTAAGTTTTGGACACAGATGAACTTGGAATTTGGTGTTGACTACAAAACACTTTTTGTAGCCAACATCCAGAGCTTTCCAGACATATTTTTATTTTATTTTTTGGGTGAGTAAAACTCCTCTTTTCAAATTTTCTTTCAGAGGCTAGTTCATCAGCTTCTGGGAATCCAGATCTCATATCTGAGGTTTCCAGAAGGTTTTGACCCCTCAAATCTTCTCCAAAATGGAAAATTCCTTCGCACAAACTTTATATAAGGTGTCTAGAACAACTTTCATTCTCTGAGTTTATCCAGATTATGAAGTTTTAAGACCCTTGAATCCCTTTCAAAATCAAAGGTCCACTGCCTTTTTCATTCTGGCAGAAATGGCTCTCAACTTCAAAAGGTCTTTTGAGTACCAAATCTCAACCCAAAAATCTTCCAAAAAATCATGGGATCAGTTTAAAGTCTTAAAAAGATATCCCAATTTTTACTTTTCTGAGTTTCAACTTATTTTGGCCAAAACACACACACACACACACAAATGATTTTCAGCTTGGAAGACTCGTTTTACGAGGCACGTCGGGTGCACACTAACGTCCTTCCCGACGCGTAACATGACCTCCAAACCTAAATATCTGATCTCGGGCTTTTTTCAAAGTTTTGGCCCTTCAAAATTAAAATGGCGTGGCGACTCCGTTTTCGTTGATTTTTTCAAACACAAAAATGGGAAAATTTTCGGATACACATTCATCACACCTACAATCTCATCCACGCGGATAAGATTGTCATCTAGCCAACCTATAAATACAACCCTTCTCTCTTAGTTTTAACAAGCCAAAAAATCCAAAAACCTACTGTTATTCTGTCAAAATTCACCTTCAAACAGCCATTTACATTCCCACAACTCAAATTCCACACCAAATTCAACCTCAAATCCACTCCAAAACCACTTCTAAGCCTTGAAATCCTTCAAGCCCTAAATACAAACCCAAGAAAGATTGGTAAACCCTTACTCCCTTTACTCATATCTCTCTCATTCATGCACACACTTCATGTGTAAATGATGTAGTCTTGCTTATTACTTGTTGTTCACCTCTCCTTTCCCTTTTTGTCCCAAGGATCCAAGAGGATCTCCATGGAATCCATTTCCATGGATGATCTTCTAAAGGGATCCACATTCTCTTTACTTTTATGTTATCCCCCACTTCCCTTTTTACATTACTTGGTACTTGCCTTTTGACCTAAAGTATGGTCATCTTGGAGTCCATCTCCATAGATGACCACTTTAAAAGGTCCATATTATTTACTTCCTTGCAAATTCCCCTCCCTATGTCTAAGATGCTCACCTTGGAACCCTTTCCTTGGATGAAAATCATCTAGACTCACAAAAATAGGTCACACAAGATGTATAAGATATACTTGAGTATAGGTCTCAAGGATGGTCTCTTCATGGCCACCTTAGAGATCTTCCTCTAAAGTTGATACATCTTGACCTAACTCTCTTGTCAACTTACTTTTCATGTCAAAATTCCCCTTGTCCCTAGCAAATGACATGTTTTCAAAGTCCTAATGTACCCCCGGGATGGCTTGGTTAAGTGGATTCATCACTTATGACCACTAATCAAAGTCTAGGGAAAGAGAGGACAAAACATGGATGCCAAAAATTGAAACAACCCCTCCATTTTCTGCTTTCAGTTACATTTCCAGTTAAGTCCTGTAAATCTAGTTAAGTTTCTAGAAATTACACTGACTAAATTGGAAACTGCAAAAAATATTGACACTGCAGGCCCATCCGCGCGGATAAGATTGCACTACAGTCTCATCCACGCGGATGACAGTGTCATCTGCAAACAGTTTTCCAGTTTCCTGTTATTTTCAGTTTAATCACTGTTTTCAAACTATTTTTCAGTTTAGTCCGTAGTATTTCTGTTATTTCCAAAAAACCCTTTTTTTCAAAGTCCTTTTTCAAAACACACACACACACACAAAAAAAAGTTTCAAGTGAGGAAGACTCGTCATACGAGGCATTCCGGGTGCACGTCAAAACGTCCATCCCGAAGTGTAACGTGACCTCCGAACTCATTTCTCTAATTTTGGGCATTTTTCAAAGTTTTAGCCCCTTAAACTAAAAACGGCGTGGCGACTCCGTTGATTTTTTAAGTCCGCTAAAGATTTACCCATTTCCAAAAATCTTTTCAAAAAACTTCCCAAGTTTTGTTGGGCGCCGAAAAATCGGGTACATCACACCACGCCATTTTGATTTCCTCAAAAATTTGGAAAAAAGGATAATGGTTCGGAGGTTAAGTTACTCCTTGGGAAGAACGTTTGGCGTTCACCCAAGGAGCCTTGCAAAAGCAAGTCTTCCTAGGTCCAAAATTTGTGCTTGTTTGTGTGCTTGTGTGCATGCATGATTTGAAAAGAGAAAGGATCTGCCAAGTTTATCTTCCGGACATAAAAACCATTTTAAGAAGGTTTTAGCTCGGGATACCTTGGATTTGGTGTTTTCTGTATTTTGATCCCATGCACACTTTGGACTTGTGATCATCATGACGGGACTTATCTACCCTCCCGTTAGATTAATCAACCATCATAGGCGTAGGAGCCTTGGTATGTCGTAACCTAACTTTCCTTGGGGATTTTAGTCACATGTGATCAAAAGGGGCTCGTCTTTAAGTCCAAGAATGAGACGCTTTAGAAAAGAATGAATCTTTGTCCATCGATCCTACATCTTGAGACGATGATGATTCGTAGGGACATTTTTATGTTCGTCTCAAGTGATTGTCGGAGATTTCGGGATTAAGACTCATTGAGTTCTAAAGGGACAATGATTGTGGCATTTTTATGATGGGATTGATGTAAAGATGGAGTCTTTACACCTATCCTCACCATGGAATGCATCAAGAACCACGGGACTAGGGGAATGGGATGTAAAGATTGGATCTTTATGCTCATCCTATGTCTTTTTGTGCCTTAGAAGGCTTTTAGACAATCCTTGGAGAAAAAGATCCATCTTTAGGGACAAGGGGGAAATAACATTAATGTAAAGATTGCATTTTTAATATGAACAATACAATGAGTATCATTAAACTAAAGACATAATGTAAAAGGGATGATCTTTATGGATTTTCCTATGTCCTTAATACCTCATCAGGTGGACAATCCTTGGAAAGCTAGATCAATGGGAAAGGGATGACATAAAATAAATAAAGATTTCATTTTTATACATAAATGTAAAGGGGAGTCACATTATCATATTGTAGATCATCCCTAGAACAAGCCACTTGTGGAATCTTGTTCATCCTAGGGAGAGGATTTCCAACGAATCCTTTGTGAAGGGGAATAGGAAATATGGATTTACATTAATAAATATCAAAGCTTTAAGACAATAACTAGTGCTACACCCGTGCGTTAAACGCACGCCAAAAAACTTTGACATATCGCAGAAATTAAATTAAAGAAGTTACTATAACTATAAAGGTTAATTTTGATTTTTTAAAATAAAAGGTATTTAGCAAATATATATAATTGCATTAATAATAAAAATTACAATTTTTTTTTGAAGATACTTCATCCTCTCACTAATCTTTTCCCTTGTCACATGTCATCCAAATAAATTGACCACATCATAGATGCTTTGAGACAAATTTAATCTCCAATAAGAGAGTTATTGTTCAAAAAGATGTCTTGCTCTTTCTACAAGATTATGGTTGTTGGTTGCCTGGCCTCTTCTTGCTCGTATATGTGTAGTCTACTTTGGTATTGATGTTGGAGATCCATGTTTACACTGCTTTCCAACTGACTTAGCGCCACCCGGAGTTTGATTTTGATCACCCTTTTATTGAATATCATTTCTATGCCTCGAGAAATTTTAATCTTGACTGGTGAGGGAGAAACGCAGTGATTTCTCTCTATTGAATAATATGGAAGGGCTCACTTTAATTGTTTCTGAGGAAATGAGGGTGCAATTTGTTGATGTGAACTTTTGCGGAGAAAGAGAAACGGTGTGATTAGAAGTAGGAGTTAAATTATCTGGTGGTGAAACGGGCTTGTCATTTTGAGAAGGGGATGGGGTTTTGGGGTCAGATGAAGTAGGATGAGGGGATTGTTTAGCTTGATTGAACAAGCACTTGGCTACACTCGATCCTTTAACCGGTGGTTCGCATGGGCAGAGACATGATTGGCGATGGACCTGGAGAAGACCGTAGGGCTGATACTTGATGGAGGGATGGATTTCTTGTTTCTGCAAGTGGCTTAGTGCCTGCAAGAGGAATTTTATAAGTAACATTACAATGAATTAAGAAAAAAACTTATAAGAGGGTTGCTACTACTCCATTAGCAAACTACCTATAGCTGGTAATTGGCTTGTTTGACTTCGTAATCTTTTTGGATTTGAAGGTGCTGCTACATAAAGATCTTTTGCAATATTTCTTTTTCTTGAAGTAGGTTGATTTGTTATGGGCGTAGAGAAACTTGTGGGATCTGGTTGAATGCTGCTGGAGTATTATATGAGGGATAATCTGATAAGGGAAAAATTATACATCAAAGAAAAGCAATGAATATCTATATTTTGCAAAGTCGTATAATGTATATAAAAGTACTTGGATCCTAGAAAACAGCGTCAAGTTCCAATTGTTTGCAAAGCATAAATATTAATAAACTCGCAAAAATATCACGCTTTATTGATATATATCATTGTATGGGGACTTAAAGCCAATACACATAATCACTAGATCGATTTGAAACTTTCATCTATGTTCACTAGATAGTTAACCAAGCAAGTTCGGATATACTCCGTCCAGAAAACGAGTCATATGTTCTTTCTTTAGTACATAAAAAGATAGCCATGCTTTTAAAAATAGTGTACCATCTAGTTTAATTGATCACTTAAAAGGGTATCACAGGGCAATAAGGAGGAGACACATCCAAGGGCAGCCTAGAAAATGTAACAAAGGGTTTAAAAGTTGGACTCTTTTAGGGGTGGAACCACATAAGGACTAAAATTCTCAAGCACCATCGGCCTCACAACAACAGAATAATCTAATATTTTTCACAAAATTTTCTGCCAAAATCATGTTTTACCCCAAAAGAACGATGTCATGATACTACCTCTAAATTCGATCCAACTATTTTCTAGCTGTCTAGCTTTTCTAAGACACAAAACATAACTGATGAGTACAATTTGTGGGTTTTGTAACTTTTGTTCAATTACCCTTATAAACCCTAGGAATTCAGAAAGAAGAAAAAAAGTATTGCAGATTTGATGTAGCAATAGAATCAAACAACAAATGCATTGAGCTTCAAATACAACATCACAAGGCAGATTCTAAGCTAAGGTCCATAACCACACGAGCGCAATGGTCTATAACCACATGAGCCCATACATTATAATGCACCGTCTTATGTAAAATTCAAGATCATAGCATGTACAAGCACTTTCCAGGAAAAACTAATTAATGTCTTTGAACATATTCGTAAACATATAAGGATTATGATTTGACAAGAATTTCCCAATTGCAAGGTCAAATGAGATAATATTCACTACCAATCAACAAAAAATTATTTATTCTGAAAAGTTAACAATGGCTTATTGAAACGTACTATTCTCAAAAAAAAAAAAAAAGTGTGATGAAAAAACTCCAATAATATTAAAAAAAACAGATTGAATTTGAAAGCTTATCGGATAGGTTAGATACCTTTCCTTTATGTGTTGTACAAAAGTGCCTGAGACCAGCCAGAGTTCACAGTTGGAAGAAGCCCCTCCATGAACTTCTGAGAACTGCTTCCATCAGGACTCTCCGAGCATTTATTAATTTGTAAAGCATCTTGTTGTTTGAGTTTATTACAATCATCACAAAGCCGTCTCACATGATAAATATGCTTCAAAGGAGAAATGTAAAATGTCAATAAAACATTCATATCTCATTGACCACATTATGATCTTTAAATTGTGTTATACTCGATTTGGTTACAACAGCTTACCTTAATGGAAGGATCAAATCTTGAACATCATAAGAAGAATGGCAATTGTTGCAACCGGGCAAAGGTGCATTGCCGCGACCACTACATGGAGCACAATCAAGGGATATCTCGCATGACAAGTAGAAAAGTTAATATAGAAAAACAACCGAACAAAGAATTTCGCCTAAAGATATGCACCAAAGTGCGTAAGACAATAATACCAAATATTATGAACCGATTAAAGCTTTCGCCAATCGCAGACCTAATAAAGTTTAATAAACTCGAAAGTTGAGGCGATTTTGGGAGAAGTGAGGATCAAATATAGTCTAATAGAGGAACGCATGGGGCTGAGGCTCTGAGGGTGACATAAATTATAAGTTCCCACTCAAAGGAAGTGAAAAGGAGTCAAATGGTAGCTAACATATGTGATTGTAAAGTTCTAGAAGTCAAATTATATTAAAGTTCCCACTCAATTGTTTTTTTAAGTTGACGATCCATGACAATATCACAAACCTTCATGTTGCAGAATATATATGGTATCTTCACAAACCACAAAATTTAGTAAGCATAGATCTATAAGCATTACATTAGTCTTTAAATTACATTACAATACTTCCAATAACAGAAATAGCACAAACAATATGAATAGGACAAAATTGCAACCTTTATAGTTGAAGTAAACGGCATCAACAACTTAACCTTTTGATTCACTTTATCGTGAACAAATTTCACGTAATCAAAACAATCATGGAATAAATCAAGAGATGAAAAAATCAAATAACCGATGTAAAATTCATGAGACTATACTCGAGCGCTTATTAGAATTTGGATTGAGAATGGGAAAAACATTGAATAGGACAAAATTGCAACCTTTATAGTTGAAGTAAACGGCATCAACAACTTAACCCACAACTAGAATAAGGGAAACAATATGTATCCATGCCATAATTCAGATTGAAACTTCAACACCTTCATTCATAACACTGCAACTCCAAGCTTTTAGGGCAAATAAAAGTAAGACAAACGCAAAAACGTGAAACTTGAGTACCTTAGCTCGTCCAGCTATCTCGATACCATGGGTGGAGGCTAGAGTGTGCTCCGTTTTGAGCTAGATTGAACGGATCTAATCTGCCCCCATAAATCGATTGAATCTCTCTTTCCTTAGCTCCTTTTCCCAAAAAAGCCTAGCATCAGTATTTTTACAATGTTATGACAAAAATACAGATCTTTGTAGCTAAAAATAAACACAATATCTTAAAATCGAGGAAAAACTTAAAATAAAATTATCGTAATCATCAAAGACCATCAATTGAATGCGGAAGAGAGAGGGACGGCAGTAACCATGGCAGAAGAGAGAGGAAGAGGCGATGACATTGTTGTTCGTAGAAGAGAACGGCGATGTTTTGGAGGAAGATGGAGTAACGCCTGGAGAGATGTAGAGAAAGATCGAGAGAGCAGCGGCAGCGGCATCGGCCATGGAAGAAGAGATAGGGGCAACAGCAACCATGGGAGAAGAGAGGGGGGAGGCGAAGACGGTTGTTTGTAGCAGAGGCCGAGGATGTTTTGGGGGAAGAGAAGTGACGCCTGGAGAGGAGGGGGAGTAGAGAGAGATCGAGAAAAAAAGTAATGGAATATTAAAGGACTCAGCTTATTTCATAAGCTATTTTCCGTTCTTTTAGGGTATTTTTGGGTTTTTGAGTATTTAAAAGAGTGTACTAAGCAATTGATTTTTGGGGGAATGAATTTGGTCTTTATTCAGTTCAGATGCTTGTTTGAGCGGGAAAAAGTGGGTGTGCTGAATTGATCACAGGGCAATAAGGAGGAGACACATCTAAGGGCAGTCTAGAAAATGTAACAAAGGGTTTAAAAAGTTGGACTCTTTTTTAGGGGTGGAACCACATAAGGACTAAAATTCTGAAGCACCATCAGCCTCACAACAACAGAATAATCTAATATTTTTCACAAAATTTTCTGCCAAAATCATGTTTTACCCCAAAAGAACGATGTCATGATACTACCTCTAAATTCGATCCAACTATTTTCTAGCTGTCTAGCTTTTCTAAAACACAAAACATAATTGATGAGTACAATTTGTGGGTTTTGTAACTTTTGTTCAATTACCCTTATAAACCCTAGGAATTCAGAAAGAAGAAAAAAAGTATTGCAGATTTGATGTAGCAATAGAATCAAACAACAAATGCATTGAGCTTCAAATACAACATCACAAGGCATATTCTAAGCTAAGGTCCATAACCACACGAGTGCAATGGTCTATAACCACATGAGCCCATACATTATAATGCACCGTCTTATGTAAAATTCAAGATCATAGCATGTACAAGCACTTTCCAGGAAAAACTTATTAATGTCTTTGAACATATTCGTAAACATATAAGGATTATGATTTGACAAGAATTTCCCAATTGCAAGGTCAAATGAGATAATATTCAATACCAATCAACAAAAAATTATTTATTCTGAAAAGTTAACAATGGCTTATTGAAACGTACTATTCTCAAAAAAAAAAAAAAGTGTGATGAAAAAACTCCAATAATATTAAAAAAAACAGATTGAATTTGAAAGCTTATCGGATAGGTTAGATACCTTTCCTTTATGTGTTGTACAAAAGTGCCTGAGACCAGCCAGAGTTCACAGTTGGAAGAAGCCCCTCCATGAACTTCTGAGAACTGCTTCCATCAGGACTCTCCGAGCATTTATTAATTTGTAAAGCATCTTGTTGTTTGAGTTTATTACAATCATCACAAAGCCGTCTCACATGATAAATATGCTTCAAGAGAAACGTAAAATGTCAATAAAACATTCATATCTCATTGACTTGTATTATGATCTTTAAATTGTGTTATACTCTGATTTGGTTACAACAGTTACCTTAATGGAAGGATCAAAGCTTTGAACATCATAAGAAGAATGGCAATTATTGCACTGCAGTGCATTGCTGCGACCACTACATGGAGCACAATCAAGGGATATCTGCATGACAAGTAGAAAAGTTAATATAGAAAAACAAACTGAACAAAGAATTTCGCCTAAAGATATGCAGCCAAAGTGCAGAAGACAATAATACCAAATATTATGAACTGATTAAAGCTTTCGCCAATCAGAAACCTAATAAAGTTTAATAAACTCGAAAGTTGAGCGATTTTTGGGAGAAGGGGGGATCAAATATAGTCTAATAGAGGAACGCATGGGGCTGAGGCTCTGAGGGTGACATAAATTATAAGTTCTCACTCAAAGGAAGTCAAAAGGAGTCAAATGGTAGCTAACATATGTGATTGTAAAGTTCTAGAAGTCAAATTATATTTAAGTTCCCACTCAATTGTTTTTTTAAGTTGACGATCCATGACAATATCACAGCTTCATGTTGCAGGAATATATATGGTATCTTCACAAACCACAAAATTTAGTAAGCATAGATCTATAAGCATTACATTAGTCTTTAAATTACATTACAATACTTCCAATAACAGAAATAGCATAAACAATATGAATAGGACAAAATTGCAACCTTTATAGTTGAAGTAAACGGCATCAACAACTTAACCTTTTGATTCACTTTACCGTGAACAAATTTCACAGAATCAAAACAATCATGGAATAAATCAAGAGATGAAAAATCAAATAACTGATGTAAAATTCATGAGACTATACTCGAGCGCTTATTAGAATTTGGATTGAGAATGGGAAAAACATTGAATAGGACAAAATTGCAACCTTTATAGTTGAAGTAAACGGCATCAACAACTTAACCCACAGCTAGAATAAGGGAAACAATATGTATCCATGCCATAATTCAGATTGAAACTTCAACACCTTCATTCATAACACTGCAACTCCAAGCTTTTAGGGCAAATAAAAGTAAGACAAACGCAAAAATGTGAAACTTGAGTACCTTAGCTCGTCCAGCCTATCTCGATACCATGGGTGGAGGCTAGAGTGTGCTCCGTTTTGAGCTAGATTGAACGGATCTAATCGCCCCCATAAACCGATTGAATCTCTCTTTCCTTAGCTCCTTTTCCCAAAAAACCATAGAATCAGTATTTTTACAATGTTATGACAAAAATACAGATCTTTGTAGCTAAAAATAAACACAATATCTTAAAATCGAGGAAAAACTTAAAATAAAATTATCGTAATCATCAAAGACCATCAATTGAATGCGGAAGAGAGAGGGACGGCAGTAACCATGGCAGAAGAGAGAGGAGGAGGCGATGACATTGTTGTTCGTAGAAGAGAACGGCGATGTTTTGGAGGAAGATGGAGTAACGCCTGGAGAGATGTAGAGAAAGATCGAGAGAGCAGCGGCAGCGGCATCGGCCATGGAAGAAGAGATAGGGGCAACAGCAACCATGGGAGAAGAGAGGGGGGAGGCGAAGACGGTTGTTTGTAGCAGAGGCCGAGGATGTTTTGGGGGAAGAGAAGTGACGCCTGGAGAGGAGGGGGAGTAGAGAGAGATCGAGAAAAAAAGTAATGGAATATTAAAGGACTCAGCTTATTTCATAAGCTATTTTCCGTTCTTTTTAGGGTATTTTTGGGTTTTTGAGTATTTAAAAGAGTGTAAGTAATTGATTTTTGGGGGAATGAATTTGGTCTTTATTCAGTCCAGATGCTTGTTTGAGCGAGAAAAAGTGGGTGTGCTGAATTGATCACAGGGCAATAAGGAGGAGACACATCCAAGGGCAGTCTAGAAAATGTAACAAAGGGTTTAAAAAGTTGGACTCTTTTTTAGGGGTGGAACCACATAAGGACTAAAATTATGAAGCACCATCAGCCTCACAACAACAGAATAATCTAATATTTTTCACAAAATTTTCTGCCAAAATCATGTTTTACCCCAAAAGAACGATGTCATGATACTACCTCTAAATTCGATCCAACTATTTTCTAGCTGTCTAGCTTTTCTAAGACACAAAACATAACTGATGAGTACAATTTGTGGGTTTTGTAACTTTTGTTCAATTACCCTTATAAACCCTAGGAATTCAGAAAGAAGAAAAAAAGTATTGCAGATTTGATGTAGCAATAGAATCAAACAACAAATGCATTGAGCTTCAAATACAACATCACAAGGCAGATTCTAAGCTAAGGTCCATAACCACACGAGCGCAATGGTCTATAACCACATGAGCCCATACATTATAATGCACCGTCTTATGTAAAATTCAAGATCATAGCATGTACAAGCACTTTCCAGGAAAAACTAATTAATGTCTTTGAACATATTCGTAAACATATAAGGATTATGATTTGACAAGAATTTCCCAATTGCAAGGTCAAATGAGATAATATTCACTACCAATCAACAAAAAATTATTTATTCTGAAAAGTTAACAATGGCTTATTGAAACGTACTATTCTCAAAAAAAAAAAGTGTGATGAAAAAACTCCAATAATATTAAAAAAAAAAAACAGATTGAATTTGAAAGCTTATCGGATAGGTTAGATACCTTTCCTTAATGTGTTGTACAAAAGTGCCTGAGACCAGCCAGAGTTCACAGTTGGAAGAAGCCCCTCCATGAACTTCTGAGAACTGCTTCCATCAGGACTCTCCGAGCATTTATTAATTTGTAAAGCATCTTGTTGTTTGAGTTTATTACAATCATCACAAAGCCGTCTCACATGATAAATATGCTTCAGTGAGAAACAGAAAAATGTCAATAAAACATTCATATCTCATTGACCAGATTATGATCTTTAAATTGTGTTACACTCTGATTTGGTTACAACAGTTACCTTAATGGAAGGATCAAAGCTTTGAACATCATAAGAAGAATGGCAATTATTGCACTGCAGTGCATTGCTGCGACCACTACATGGAGCACAATCAAGGGATATCTGCATGACAAGTAGAAAAGTTAACTTAGAAAAACAAACTGAACAAAGAATTTCGCCTAAAGATATGCGACCAAGTGCGTAGGAAGACAATAATACCAAATATTATGAACTGATTAAAGCTTTCGCCAATCAGAAACCTAATAAAGTTTAATAAACTCGAAAGTTGAGCGATTTTTGGGAGAAGGGAGGATCAAATATAGTCTAATAGAGGAACGCATGGGGCTGAGGCTCTGAGGGTGACATAAATTATAAGTTCCCACTCAAAGGAAGTGAAAAGGAGTCAAATGGTAGCTAACATATGTGATTGTAAAGTTCTAGAAGTCAAATTATATTTAAGCTCCCACTCAATTGTTTTTTTAAGTTGATGATCCATGACAATATCACAGCTTCATGTTGCAGGAATATATATGGTATCTTCACAAACCACAAAATTTAGTAAGCATAGATCTATAAGCATTACATTAGTCTTTAAATTACATTACAATACTTCCAATAACAGAAATAGCACAAACAATATGAATAGGACAAAATTGCAACCTTTATAGTTGAAGTAAACGGCATCAACAACTTAACCTTTTGATTCACTTTACCGTGAACAAATTTCACAGAATCAAAACAATCATGGAATAAATCAAGAGATGAAAAATCAAATAAGCGATGTAAAATTCATGAGACTATACCGAGCGCTTATTAGAATTTGGATTGAGAATGGGAAAAACATTGAATAGGACAAAATTGCAACCTATATAGTTGAAGTAAACGGCATCAACAACTTAACCCACAGCTAGAATAAGGGAAACAATATGTATCCATGCCATAATTCAGATTGAAACTTCAACACCTTCATTCATAACACTGCAACTCCAAGCTTTTAGGGCAAATAAAAGTAAGACAAACGCAAAACGTGAAACTTGAGTACCTTAGCTCGTCCGGCTATCTCGATACCATGGGTGGAGGCTAGAGTGTGCTCCGTTTTGAGCTAGATTGAACGGATCTAATCTCGCCCCATAAACCGATTGAATCTCTCTTTCCTTAGCTCCTTTTCCCAAAAAACCCTAGCATCAGTATTTTTACAATGTTATGACAAAAATACAGATCTTTGTAGCTAAAAATAAACACAATATCTTAAAATCGAGGAAAAACTTAAAATAAAATTATCGTAATCATCAAAGACCATCAATTGAATGCGGAAGAGAGAGGGACGACAGTAACCATGGCAGAAGCGAGAGGAGGAGGCGATGACATTGTTGTTGTTCGTAGGGGAAGAGAACGGCGATGTTTTGGAGGAAGATGGAGTAACGCCCGGGAGAGATGTAGAGAAAGATCGAGAGAGCGGCGGCAGCATCGGCCATGGAAGAAGAGATAGGGGCAACAAAGCAACCATAGGAGAAGAGAGGGGGAGGCGAAGACGGTTGCTCAGGAAAGTGCAGGCCGAGGATGTTTTGGGGGAAGAGAAGTGACGCCTGGAGAGGAGGGGGAGTAGAGAGAGATCGAGAAAAAAAGTAATGGAATATTAAAGGACTCAGCTTATTTCATAAGCTATTTTCCGTTCTTTTTAGGGTATTTTTGGGTTTTTGAGTATTTAAAAGAGTGTACTAAGTAATTGATTTTTGGGGGAATGAATTTGGTCTTTATTCAGTCCAGATGCTTGTTTGAGCGGGAAAAAGTGGGTGTGCTGAAGTGCTTTGCACTTCAGCTTTTATATAGTTATAGATAAATGCAAATAACAAGTAATAATATAACAAGAGTATATAAGAGTGTATCAAAAGGTAAAGGAAGGAGAGAATACCAATATTGGTTTTTCTCTATCTTCCAAGGGAGTTTTCCTAGGCAATATATATTTAGGAATAGATTAAGGTAGGATTAGTGTATGAGAGAGGAGGGTTTTGTGTATTTTTTGTCACTGGAATTCGAGTTTCTATTTTGACAGAGTAATAGTGCTCTAAAATTGTCTCCCAAAATGAATAGAGGAGGCAACTATTTATAGGCTTCTGGTGTGCTTCTAATGAAGCCGCCCGGCGTGATCTTGCAGCTAATGAAGCCGTCCGGCGTCTTCTTCCATCGCGTCAGCACGTTTCTAGATTCATGCAAGGTGGTAGCTTTGAAGCTTCTTTCCAGCGAGGTCCTGTCTAGAATTCTAATTCCTAACAGGTCCTTCCTTGCTTGGAAAGTTTGAAAAAGTTCCCGAATTGCCCCTAAACTTTATGAAAATTTGGGGAACTGCTAGGAAACTTTAACTGGAAGGCATGAGCCAGATTTGGGTACTTACAGATAGGCTCTTGAGGTTCTTCTCTTAATGGAAGTGTACTACTTGAGGATATATCCCTCCCACTATCGTTAGGAAGGTAAGGAACTTCTTCCTCTATTTCTCCTTGTCGAGTAGGTATATCCACTTCTTCGGGTTCTTCCATTTCGTAGAGTCCAATCTCTCTATCTACTTCACCTCTACTAGGAAAATCTTTTTCCAGAAAATATGCATCACGAGACTCAATTTCAGTCAGACTTCCATCTGGCCCTTCTCCTATAAACACATATCCTTTGGAGTGTTCTGAGTATCTAATAAAGATACATTTTTCCCGTACTTGTCGGAAGTATTATGTACATAGGCAGCCGACCCCCATGGACGCAAATTTCCCAAATCTGGTTTTCTACCCTTCCATAATTCGTATGGGGTGGAAGTTACTGATTTGGAGGGAACACGGTTAAGTATGTATGCGGCAGTAAGTAAAGTATCTCCCAAAAAACTTATAGGTAGATTTTCTTGTGCCATCATAGATCTTGTCATGTCTAGCAATGTTCTATTCCTCCTCTCTGCAACTCCGTTTTGTTGTGGAGTTCTTCAAATAGTTAATTGCCTTTTTATACCTTTTTCATCACAAAGATCCTTGAATTGTTCAGACAAATACTCATGTCCACGGTCTGTTCTTAAAGCCTTAATGCTTTTATCTAATTGATTCTCAACAAGGCAAGTATATCGTTTAAAACAATCTAATGCCTCAGACTTATGAGAAATCAAGTAGATATGACCAAAACGTGTGTAGTCATCTATAAATGTGATGAAGTATGAAGCGCCATGTCTCGCCCTCACATTCATTGGTCCATAAATATCTGAATGAATTAATTGCAATGGAATAGTAGCCCTAATTGATTCTCCAAATGGTTTTCTAGTTGCTTTTCCAGCTAGGCAACTTTCACAAGTAGGTAATAACACTTTGTTATTTGAGCCTAAAAGACCCTCTTTAGCCAACCTGTTCATTCTTTCCTGTTCGATATGCCCTAAATGAGCATGTCATACAGATCCATCTACGTTGATGCTACTAGAAGATGTCATTAAAGAAAAACAACCATTATCATTAAACAACGTATGTTCAACATCAAAAACAAGAAAACCATCAACTAGATGTCCAGAACCATAACAAATGTCTACAGATGTTCCATGGAAATTAACAGCAAATCCTAACTTAAGAAGAACTGAAACAGACACAAGATTTCGTCGAATGTTTGGAGCGTAGAGAACATCATGCAGCAACAACTTTTGGCCACCACGTAGGTCTAATTGGCACGTACCAATACCTTCTACACCAATTCTTGAATTGTTACCAACATAAATCCATTTTGTACCCTTTGACACTCGACGATACTCTTGGAATGCACCTCGATCTCTAGTTATGTGGTCCATGGCTCCTGAGTCTACAGTCCACAAATGATAAGAATCAGTGAGCAAAGCACAACTAGAAATAAAAGTAAAATTGGAGGTGGGGTATCTTGGTACCTTAGCTGGCCTTTTACAATCAAAATCCAGGTGACCCAACCTGCCACAATTGTTGCACTCCTTCTTAGGATCTAGACAGTCACGAACAAAATGACCGGTCTTGCCACAATTGTAACATTTCCTCTCAACTTTGTTCTTCTCTTTGCCTTTGTTCGTTCCTTTGCGACTTTCAAACTTTGCCTTCTTTGGCGCCGGTCCATTTCCATTCTTTTGGTTATTTTCTCTTCCACGCTTAGACCCAGAAGCTTTACTCGTACCAGCTTCAGCAGCAAACACTTGAGATGAGGATTTTGAGGCCGAAAGGCGCTCATCCTCCAACTCTAAATGAGTTTGCACATCGTTAAAGGTCTTGACATGTTCATTGTGAGTTAAGTTCATCACCATGTGATCCCAACTGCTAGGAAGAGAACAAAGGACAGTTTGAACATGTTGTTCATCTGAAAGAAAGTGCCCCGCAGACTTGAGTTCCCTTATCATGTTTGACATTGCCCTTAAGTGCTTCCTCATTGAATCGTTAGGACGCTTGCTTGCATTGTCAAACTTGTAGAGAAGTTTCTTCAGCTTCGTAGCCGAAGTTCCTCCAAACTTTTCTTTAAGGGCAGTCCACATATCTTTAGCATTTGAATAACCTTCATATGCACATATAAGGTCATCATACATACTGCTAAAAAGCGTGATTCGAGCTTTGCTGTTCCGCTTCTTCCAAGCTTCGAACGCAACAAGATTTTTTCTATGTTCACCTACGGTCCTTTCATCAGTCATAACGTGTTCCTCCATGGAACTTGTCAGAGTGTCAAGAACTTCTTGTTCTTCAAGCACGTATTGGATCTTACGGTGCCACATGTCGTAATTGTCACCATCCAATTTGTCACCATGATTAAGCTCAGCAATTATGTTCTTAATAGATGTCATGATTAAAACTACATTGAGACAATATCAAAGAGATCATTATTGACACATGTACAGTTCATTACACATTCTTTATTACAACAACAAATGAGCATTAAATAATAATTTAACCAAAAATGTGAAACGAAAGATCACTATGTTCACAATCAGCTTCAATATTATCAAAGTCATATCATCATTTAATTATTCAATTTCATTGTGTAATACATTCTCATTTTCTCAAGAGAATACTTCTTTGTCTCTTAAAGACATCTTAGGTATATAAATGCAAATAGAGTATATTTTAGCATATAAAATATCATACTTTATGATAAATAAATAAAATTATGCAACTACTTAACATAAGATTAATGCTCCCACTCAACATAAGCAGATTTATGATTATCATTGTTAATACATCTCACATAATCATTAACAAAGCGTAATAATCAAACTATTTTAAAGAATTTCACAAAATTCTAGAAAATAAAATTTCTTCAGAAAATTCCAGAAAAATTTCAGAAAATAGTAAACTTTAAAACAAGACTGCTGTAAAATTTTCAGATTTTTCTGACGTAAAAAAGGCCTCCAAAACAGTCTAAATGTTGGCTGGTCAAACTGTTTACTTGACAGTCAAAGTCAACGAAATTTTTACAAAAAATTCCAGAAAGTTGAAAATTGAAAAAACTTAAATTATAGTAATTTTCCAAATTTTTTTTGTGGAAAAGACCTCCGAATATCATTTATACGTTAAATATTTTACTGGGTCGGACAGTTTAAATATGAGTTCCTATTCAAACTTCCAGACTATCACTATCACGCGGTCTATGTTGCTAGCAGTCACATATGATAACTTATAAACTAAGTACAAGACTTATTGCACAAAGTACAACAAAAACATTATACAGCAACTTCATCTTCTTCGTTGATGAACAAAACCAGAAAACCATTAGCCGGACCACAAGATTTTATCAGTATTACTCCCTTCATTCCAAAATAACTGTCCATTTTGAACAAAATATTTGAACCAAAATAATTATCGCTTTTAGTTTAAAAACATTTAATTTGCTATTTTACCTTTAATTAAAATTTGTTTCACTTCATTAATCATTAATCATCGAAATGTTGAGTGGATTATTATAGGAGAGAGGGGTCAATAAATAGAAGTAGAATTGATTATTTCATCATTAACATATAATAATAATTGTCCTTTTTAAAATTTGTCAAAAATTTAAAACAACATTTATTTTTAACCAGAAAGAAGGCAACATATGAAGTAGGGGTGTAAGTGGTTCACTTCAAACCACGGTTTGAGACTCAATCGAACCAAAACATTCGATTTGATTTGATTTTCAAGTATGAACGATTTGATTTCGTCTCAAATATTGGTAAGCCACATGGTTCAGTTTGATTTGTGGTCTGACCCTTATAAAATAATCCTAACCCCCGAATTGTATCTTATTTAATATTAATTTAATCATTTATTATCTTAATTGCGATGCATAAATAATCAAGTTCTCTCCAAATTGATATTGAAAATTGTTTCTTTTCATTCGGCCCTCTGTTCCTCTAGTCTCTCTTTTCCTCCGACATTTCTCTTAAACACTCGTATCTTTTGCTCTTTATCTGTGATCACGAAAAATTTAAACAAATCTGATAATAAGTTGAAGTTTAAATTGTGATTTGAACCGTATTATAAAATATGGTTTAAACCGTCGTTTAAATCAAATAATTGAAAATTTTCCAAATTAATAACTGATGTAATGGTTCGATTCATAAATTTCCCGAACCGAAATCAAAACGAAGAATTTACACCCCCTCCCTGATACTAATAGCAGTTATCAACAAAAGGTTATAGTCTCAAAATCTCACCCATGAGAAGATGAAATAAATAAGAAGAAAATGACAAACGGATCCAATAAATCATCACTAAAGTATTTATTTTCGTAGGGTATGTATAGAAAAGACTCAACATAAACTAATTTGTCGATTCTCAAAAGAAACCGATCTTCTTATCCTTTAATAATCTCTACAAAATAATTGAATATTTCCCCCTCCCAAAATATAATTCCGTTTTTCCCAATAAAAAAATAAAAAATATTTTCCATAATTAAGTTGTTAAATTTACTGAATTTCATATCTTAACTGTGAGAAAATGAATCTCATAATATTATAAAATGAAAATATGTATTAAAATAATCACATAGGATAGGACTATGATATACTCCCTCCGTCCCACCTCACTTGACACCCAAGAGGTGGGCACGGGAACTAAGAAAAAAGAATAAAATAAAAAAAATGTATGGTAAAAAATGAAGAGAGAGAATGAGTGGGGTAAATAGTAGTGTTGGTTGAATAAATTGAGTGGTGGAAAATGAAGAGAGAGAATGAGTGGTGGGGTAGAGTGAATATAAAATTATAAAAAGTAGGCTATTTTGGGAAGTATCAAGTGAGCTGGGACGAATCAAAATGGAAATAAGTGTCAAGTGAGCTGGGACGGAGGGAGTATGGAGTATATATTTGTATTTGGGCTTCTTCGTACCCTAAGGCTTCTATGACATCAAAAATTTATAAAAATTCATGACATATTGAAAATTAATTACATATAACAATTCTATCAGCTCGCTCATATAAATAAAGTATAATAATAGAACTACTCTTATACATTAGCTATACAAGTAATTTTTTTACTATTTTTTCATATTTTTCTTAAAAATTAATAAAAAAAAATCATATTTTATTAATCACATCGCTCATATACCTAAAGGTATAATACTAGAAAAAAAATATGAAAATATAAAAAATAATTATTATTGTTTAAAAATTAATCTTTGATTTTTTTTTTAGAAAAAAAACATACTCCCTCTGTCCCACTCCAATATGGACTTATTTCCTTTTTGAGACGTTCCACTCCATTGTGAACTGCTCAAAATGGCAAAGAATCTTTACTATTCCATTCACTCATTCTCTTTCCTACTTTACTTTTACATAGAGCCGTCAATACGGGAATACGGGACGGGACGGGACGAAATTATGTTGTCCCACGACGGAAACGGGAAGAAACGGGACGGGACAAAAACGGGACGGGACTAAAATACTCCGTCCCATCCCGTCCCATTTGCGGGACGCGGGATCCCGCGGGACCCATGCGGGACCCGTTGACTTGAAGGGATAACGTTGATTAGGCGCCAAAACAGAGAAAACAGAATCCTTCTTCCTTATTAATTCAAAACAGTTACCTTTTCGGGTACGAAAAGAAGCAACATTGGAAGGGATGGAATGGAATGAATGGAGGGGTGAAAACAGAGAAAACAGAATCCTTCTTCCTTATTAATCCGTATGTTTTATTGATGAAAAACAATAAGTTGGTTTAGATTAACTTGATTCAGTTTCAAGGTCAACATGGCCCAAACTCATCTCCAAGAAATAGAGTATTAATTCAAAATAGTTATCTTTCCTCTATCTAGCAGTACAGGCTAAATTTCAATTAAAGTATTTAAGCACGTTGGATTACAACAACCAAGTGCTAATTTACAGAGCATGGAATTAGATAATTATGTGCAGCCTAAGTTTAACTGCTTTTCTTGATGCAATGCAATGTCATACAGCAAGTTAATAAGTGTAAATAACTGTGAGAATAGAAATGACAAAAGTATGAATGGAATTTTAGTACGAAAATTATGTGCAGCCTAAGTTTTTTGTGAGTTTTTCTTTTTTTTTTTAAGAAACGGGAACGGGACGTCCCGTCCCATCCCGTCCCATATCCCGTTCGTCCCACGTCTCAAATGGGACGTTCCGAATAGTCCCGTTTTCAAACGAGATGAAAAAATACCGTCCCATCCCGTCCCATTTGTATGTTGGGACGTATCCCGTCCCATTTGTATGTCGGGACGGGACGTCCCAACGGGACCGTCCCAACTTGACGGCTCTACTTTTACACTCACAACATTCTCTCTCCTAACTATTCCTCCCACTTATTCTCTCTTCTATTTAATTTTTCATACTCACAAACACCTTCTTCACCTATTTCTCTCTCCTACTTTTCCTTAATTTCCATATCCAAAAAGTTGATTTACAATGGAGTGAGACGGAGGGAGTATTAACCAATCCGCTCCTATATTTGAGGTATAAGTGCCGGTCAAAATGATGTTAAATTTATAAGAAATTTTATTTGGTTCTCGACTACTGGTCCGCGAATCCAATAACAAAAATTGTTGTTGTATAGTAGTAATTGTTTTTGTTTATTACTTGGAAATGACTCAAGTTTAATTTATTATTTTATTTTACTGGTTTTTAATCATTCTGAGTTAGCCACCACTCTGGTGTTTTTAAGTGTAGTTTGGTATAGGTAATAATGGGCCGCTGGATAGTCTGCTAAAAAACAAATGGGTTAAACTTGTGGTCAACTGTTGTTGGATGTCAGATGGGCCCACCTTATCTTTAGTCCTTTAGCACTATCAACTACGGCCCAGTTAGGCAAATTTCACACCTAATTTCCCTTTTTTGTTTTCTTGTACGAAAACTTCTATTTAGGTCAATAATAAGTTGTTATTATAGAGAACCCAACTGTTCTTGAAACCCCAGCATTTATATTGGGATAGAAGTAAAACAAAATAGTACAATCATTAATTAGGGGATAGATATAGTATATACTCCCTCCGTTCCAATAATAAATAAGTGCTTCATCCTTTTGGGTGGGCACGCAAATTATGGAAATGGGAGGGAAAAAAAATGTTGTGAATGTAATTTGAAAATAGGAGAGAGAATTAGTGGAGGGAATAGTAAATTATAATGGTGTTGTGAGTATTAAAATAATATAGGAGAGAGAATAAGTGAAGGAAATATTAAAGATTTTTTGCCAAAAAAGGAAAGGTGAAGCTTCTAATGGAACGCCCTTTTGGGTAATTAGTGAAGCTTTTATTGGGACAGAGAGAGTAAACAGTTTTCAGTTTAGGCCCTAACAATATATTTCCTCCGTTTCGATTGACGATGAATACTTCGGACTTTTTTCATGGGCCGTCCCGCCAGCCCACTGCCCGCCAACCAAGCCCGTGGACCCAGCCCGTTTATATCAGGCGAGCGGGATCTTGAATTTTAGACACTGCCCGCCAACCGCTCCGCCCGCCAAGCCCGCCAACCGCTCCGCCTGCCAACCAAGCCCGTGAATATCAGGCGAGCGGGATCTTGAATTTTAGACACGGGTCGGGCCAAGCTCACGAGCTTTTTTGGCCTGCCAAGCTGGCACTCAAAAGCCTGTAAGATTTATTTTTGGAATTCATAAAAAGCATAAACTTAGAACACCGAAGTGATTGGTTCAGTGAAGTGATTAAGTGCTTTCTCTCGATTGGAATGACAAAAGGTTTGACTCTACTGCCCTTATTTCACCTTTCGAATTTCTTGGAATGTAGAAAAAAACGAAAAAACAACCTGTCAAGCCCATTTGGATAGGCCGACAAGCAAAAGCGGTGGGGGGTTTCATCAGAAAAACGTGTGGTCTGGGGCGGCTTGGCCCGCGGGCAAGAGAGGCGGGTCGAGTTGAACCCGCCAGATTCGCGAGCTAAGCATTTGACGGGCCTGACCGGGAAAATCAGTTGTTGATCATCAATTTTAGTGACGAAGTCAGAATTTTTTTTGAAAGTTTCGTATAGCTAGGAAACTTTAATCACACAACAGACAACGGATGTGAGTACAGATGTGTCTCACAACTGTTCACACATCCACAGATAATGCAGCAGAATAAAATAAATTAAAAGCAATAACTCAAGAATTATTTACGCTTACTGATCAGCAAACTAGACTTACGCCCAAAAACTTTTCACTATAAAAACTTTTGTTGCTTACAAAAACAAATAAGTGAAAAACTAAAATATGAAAATACTAAACGAGTTCTAATCACCTTCTACGACAAGAAAAACTCCCCTTTCCCAAATAGGATCTATTCTAATCAGAAGTAAAATAAGAGAACTCTATGAAAAGCTAGATGTGAGTTACGGATGTAAGGCACAACCTTCACTAACAACCTAAATACACAATGTCGAAAATTATGAAGAATAAGTAATTTTTCTCTCTAAAATTCCGTAGCTTCTCTTGTGCTGAATGCCTTGTATTTATAATGCACCATGGAGAAGATCTTCATGTAATCAACATCTTCCTTTGTGAGATCTCTTTTCCTATAAGAAAACATAAACCACACTCACAAGGAAATAGAATATTAGTGGGTTAGTTCTAATATAAAACTATGTACATAAATAAAAGATATTTACATATTTACAATCTCCTAGTCAAAGTAGGACAATAATAAATCTTTCATGAAAGTCCCAAAATCTTCTTACCATATAGAAGTCTTTTGAAATAAGGAAACATAAATATGTTCCCCAAAAACTCACATTTTCAATCTCCCCCTATTTTGGACTTTCTGATCAAAACCAAAGATTTATAGAATTCACAATTTATGACCACAGAGTAAACACAAAAAACATAGAGTAAACATAACTCCCCATGCATGGATGTGTGTCCAGATGTGTATACACATCCACACATAAAAACTGCATAAACCAAGTTAGAACAGAATACTAGCAGTTCATAAAAAAAAAAAACTAAAGCAACCATTCAGCAAAAACCTAATTAAACTATTACAACCCATTGTTTCAAAAAACTAAAACTAAAGCAGAAATTAAAAATTGTCTTTAACATCCATCAAAGCATCAAAACAAACAAAAAGAATTTCTCCCCCTAAGTATAAAGTTCCCACTGTCTCCATTTAAAGCCGGCACAACAAGAATAACAAAGCAGATCCCGCACTTCACTTCCAAGAGCAGCAGGATTTGAACTTGATTCTCCCCTTTTTTTACTAGAAAGTTTAGCATGCCATCTTAGGAGTCTATCCTTAAGGGCTTTCAGATTATTGGCATGGACAGTGGAGGTTTGAACTTGAGCTTCAACAATAGCAATCTCAGCATCTAAATCCTTCATCTGAGCTTCAAAAGGATCTTCAGATGTGGGTTCAGCTGTGTCCACATCTGGCATAGCAAGTTCAGGTACAGCACCCAAAGGGAGATCAACATGTCTTTGCTTAGGGTCTAGAAGGGTTTTGAATTCCTTAAACAACTCAAATTTTTCAACCTTTTCTTCATTTTTCTCAGCCTTAACACCATTGGCAACCAGAATTTGAGAGATTAGAGAGGGATA
This sequence comes from Adenophora triphylla var. japonica, assembly GCA_022495995.1. Lineage (NCBI taxonomy): Eukaryota > Viridiplantae > Streptophyta > Magnoliopsida > Asterales > Campanulaceae > Adenophora > Adenophora triphylla. The sequence continues at coordinate 35,850 of JAFEMH010007882.1, forward strand.
AGGTAAAGACCACTTCTTAGAGGGTGACTCTCCATAAGCACAGATTTTCCTAAAGATAAAATCTCCAAATTTGATATTTCTCTTAATGCCCAACCTATAAAGAAGATCAGCTTGCACCCTAGTTACAGAAGTCTTATTGTTTGAGGGGCAAAGGTTGGCAACAAGAATAGAATGAAGGAAACAGTAAAGAGAGGATAAAGAGCCACTTCCCAAATCTTTTGGCTTTACAGGCCATGAGGTTACCTTTCCATGGGTGATGGCAAAAACAACTTCATCATCAGACATATCAACCAACTGATCCAAAGTGTTAACCAATCTAAGAAAATCATTAATGAAAGATGAGGAAAAGGGAACAAACATTCCTCTAACATAGACAGTGAGGGGAGAGGATTAACATTTATCTAACCATTTGGGCAAATTGGCATAAAACTCATACACCATCTTAGGATAAAATGGGAGAGGGTGATCAACAGTTAAAAACAGTCCTCTTTCTTCAAAGAATTTGTCCATGCCTAACTTAAAGAATGTTTTCCTATCTCTTTTCATCTCTATAATAAAGGCCTTAGAAGAAATTAGGCCAAACCTATCAGAGGCATTCTTGGTCAAGAATTTCTTAGAAAAAGGTTTAGGGGCAGCAGTAATGGAAAGAGTTGAAGAATTACCCTTTTCAGCCTTCTTTCTGGTGGATGTGCGTCTGGATGTGTGCACATCTTTAGACACATCCTTTGCAGGAGCTTGCTTTTTGACAGATTCTACCTCTGTCTCTTCACCAGATGAGGTATCCTTTTCTAGGTCAGATTCTACCTCTGTCTCATCACTCTCATAGCTTGATTCAGATTCATAAGCTTCTTCCTCAATAGGCTCTAAGTTAGTAGAAGCAACCTTTTTCTTTCCTTTCAACTCCATCAAAATATTAGCTAAAGGCACCTCATCATTAAACACAGAAGAATCCTTAACAGGAGAGGTAACCTTAGGGACAGGAGCAACATCAGGAGTAGGTGTATCAACTACAGGAGTAGGAGCATGAATGGAAATGATAGGATCAAATGGAACAATAGAAGGGGATTGAGCAGGATCAATGGTCTCAGTATGGGGAACGGTATCAGAAGGAGTAATAACAGGTTCAACAACTGAGGGAGGAGGAATTGTAGATTGAGCCCTAGTTCTTACAAGAGGAGCAATTACCTCCTCTTCTTCTTCTTCTTTGAGAGTAATGGCGGTAGAGGGCTTCCCACCAGGCTTTTTCAAGTTCTTTGCCTTGTCAGACTCTGACAGCTTTCGAACCCTATGTGATCGTCTTAGATTGCGTTGGGGCACCGGAGCTTGGCTCTGGGATTTAGCTGGTGTAAGCTTCCTCTTCTTGGTCAAAGAAGGTTCTATAGGAGGAGAAACAAGGGCGACAACTGATGGTGGAATCACCGGAGAGGTTGGAGCATTAGGGTTTTCAGCAACGGTTGAAACAGGCAAGGGTTGCAATGTAGGGGATTTTGAGGGAGATTGTTCCATGGATGAGCTAGACGAAGAAGATGGAGGTGGAATTTCAGCAAGAAATTTGGCAATAACAGGGTTGGCGGTAACTGGAGTTTTAGCCAAGGCGATTGAAAGGGGTTCAACGTCAAGCACGTCTTCCTCACGAATGTTCGTGTGATCGGCCATTTAAACAGAAGGTTTGTGTTAGGTTGAACAGTAGGAGAGGAATTAATACAATGTGTGTGAGATTGTGTGCAAGGAGAAGGAAGAACAAAAGGTTTATCAAGGGTTTATGGGGGATGGGACGGATGTGAGGGCTCATAAATACTCACAGCTCCCCCTTTCCAACTAAAACTAGGAATCCTTCTCCAAAAAGGTCTCACACAACCCAAATTCCTTAAGAGTCCTCCAATGGCTAGAAACCTTTGGGGTTACCACACACAACCACCTTCTAAGAAATAGGGGATCAAAATAAAACAAGATTTTGATAGATTTATATGGAAACAAAAATAATTCAGCCATATCTTTATTTAAAAGGAATCCCAATCGAATTTTTCAACCTTTTCAAACAAGGAATGATACACACCTTTTCTTTCATGAAAGATATTGTAGATCAAAAATCTATAAAATCAAAGAATGAATTAAGAAAGAAAATTAATTAACTAGTATATTTACAAAGCTCCTATATGACCTAAAAAAATGCAGTATGCCTAGCATGATGCAACCACACAGGTGATGGAAATACTCTCAGCTTATGGATGTGGCATAGGATGTGAGACACATTTGGGGACACATTTAGATCACAAAAAGTCAATGAGCAATAATCTAATCTGCACAGCCTCTAGGATGCATTCACCAATTTTTTGTTGTGAATTTTTGCATTGTGAGTAGCTTTCACTTTACTTGATCCCAAAGATAGCCCTTTTTCCCAATGATCTTATCAAGTTTGACTTCAAGTTTTCTTATGAAAATCACTTGATCACAATGGTCTGGCTTCATACTAAGGGTGAAGCAACTGTTTCTCACATATATTTTTTTTTTCTTTTAAAGCACCCACTGTGAGATACCTAGGAAGGTTATATCAAGTCACCAAAAGGTGACATGAACAGGAAGTGCTCACAATTAAATGATCAAAAATAATGTCAAAGATGAAGGCTCACAAATGACCACACTGAGAAATTTCGTGCTAATGCATGATATTTTTTTATTTTTTATTTTTATAATAATTTTTTTTTCAGTTAATATAATATACAGATGTGTTAAAGGATGTGAGACACATTTGTGCTCACAACCTTAGATATCACACAAACCAAGAGACTTTCTCAAGAAGGAAAATCTCTCCAAATCTAATGCCTTTGTAAATATATCAGCCAATTGATTTTCAGTCCCAACAAATTTCAGACACACAGTTTTTTGTTCTACAAGATCTCTGATGAAATGATGTCTAATATCAATGTGCTTTATTCTAGAATGTTGGACATGATTTTTAGATATGTCCAAGGCAATTTTGTTATCACAAAAAATAGTCAAAACTTTGCTATTTAATCCATAATCTTTTAACATTTGATTCATCCAAAGCAGTTGTGTGCAGCAGCTCTCAAGGGCAACATATTCAGCCTCAGCAGTGGATAAGGACACACAATTCTGCTTTCTACTATACCAAGACACAAGGTTATTTCCTAGGTAGAAACATCCACCTGTGGTACTCTTTCTATCATCACTATTTCCAGCCCAATCAGAATCAGTGTACCCAACCAAATTGGTGTTTGTTTCTTTGGAGTAATGCAGTCCTAGGTTCACAGTCCCACTTACATATCTAATGATTCTTTTTAAGGCTTTAAGATGGGAAACCTTAGGGTTGGCTTGGTATCTTGCACAGAGACACACACTGTACATAATGTCAGGTCTACTTGCAGTGAGGTAAAGCAGACTTCCTATCATGCTTCTGTACAGGGTTTGATTAACACTCTCACCATCTGAATCATTACTTAGATTTTGGGAAGATCCCATTGGTGTTCTTTGATATGAAGAGTGTTCAAGCTCAAACTTTTTCACAAGATTCTTGGCATGCTTAGACTGTGAGATGAACATGCCATCTTTGAATTGCTTAATCTGTAAGCCTAAGAAAAAGTTCAACTCACCTACCATACTCATCTCAAATGTGGAAGTCATGCTATCCACAAATTCTGTAACGACCCTAACCCTAGGCACTATTTTAGCATCATATTATTTGCTTTTAATATTATTATTAATATTATGTGTTCATTTTATATATTTGATTTCTTATATTAGGATGAGATAATTGGGAAATTAAATAAAGCATTTTGGGAGAAGAATAAAAATAGAAATGGATAAAATAAATAAAATGTGAGTAGTTAGATTTTATTATGTAAAGAAAAGAAGTAAAGGGTTTGAGTGTAGATTGGGAAAAGCCTCATTTAATTGGGAGAAGGGGGGGGGGGGCATACCCTTGAATCTCTCCCCATACTCCTTCATACCTTTTTCCCTCACCCTTCATTATTAACCTCCCCATCTCTTATTCTTCATCTTCCTCCTTCATTTCCTCTTACTTCCTCCTAGCCAAAAATTTCCCATGGAAACCTCCTTCTAATATCTTCCTTCCAAAAATGGTAGTTAATCCAATCCTTCTCCATTTTATGATCCGGGTGTACTTCCATGTTCGTAGAGGCAAGGGGAATACATCAAGCTAGACAAATCATGGTTTCATCTCATATTACTAAGTAAGTTATTATGACTTCCTTCTAAATATTGCCATTTTATGTGCTAATGAATGCTTTGATGAAAGAAAAGGAATTTGGAAATTTTAAATGATGTTATTTGTGTAAAATGGATTATTTAATGTTGACTTGATTTTAGTTATGGGATGGGGGCCTAAGTTGGAAGAATGAAGGTAAAATGAGAGTAAGAGGTTAATGACTTGAATGGGGTTATCATAATCTTTACTTCTATTTAATGATTCATGAACTATTTGGTGTTGTATTGTGATTAAAATGGTTATTTGATGCTTTGGAAAACCTTCTTGGAGATGAGGAATGATTAATGTTTGGAAAGATATTGTTGTTCATAAGAGTTGAGTAAGAGTACAAGAAAATGGGTTGAGTGGAACTTAGAGGGTTAATCTTGAAATGTGGTAGTGAAATTGGGGGAAAATCAAGTGTTAAATGACCTAGGTTTAGGCTAGGTTAAATTGGATTGAAATGATTTAGAATGATGTAGTAAACATTTGGGATTTCCTTCATGAGTACCTAAGATGAGAAAGATTGATAAAAGGAAAAGAACATAGGCAAAAGTGGGTTAGAAATCTGGGCAAGGCTGAAAAGGGACTTGGGCGGTCGCCCATGTTGGGCTTGAGCGGCCGCCCATGTCAGCAGAAAGTGTAAACCTTATGAGACCCTCTTGGGCGGTCGCCCATAGTGACTTGGGCGGTCGCCCATGTCACCAGAATTTCCTCAGTTTCCCTTCTTGCTGATTTTTACCAATAACCTCGTGGCTTGAATCCCAACCATTATAAATTAGTAGAACCTAGTACAACCCGGATATGAATTAATCCTTTTTAACCTAACTTAAAGTAGAATACCTTGGCTAGGCCATAATGTCTTATTTGATCAAAATGGAATTGTTGGAAGTAGGTCTTGCACTGTTATGAATATTATTTAAGGATGAGTAATGATTTCGTAATAATGGTTTATGGTTCAGGGTGGCCTTATGTGCTCTCATACCTTGGGGATTAGTTGAACAGTGTAGAGAATATAATCACATTATTGTGTTGGTTAGAAATATATATGTGTTACATCGTTGTACTGTATGGCCAGTGTGGATTATTTGGCATATTGATATATTGTATCCCAATTGTGGATTATGTGGCATGTTGATTATATTGTATCCCGATGTGGATTATGTGGTTATATTGCTACCTTAATTGAATTCATATTCATTGATGGTATTATGCATAGTGTATTAAATGGTTGTTGCACTATGGTATGGATTAGCATGAGTATACATTACCATGTTGTTATATTATTATCCCTTTTTGTGGATTTATTTCAAGTATCTATCATGTGCTTGAACGTGTATATGTGATAAGGGGGTGATAAGGGGGTATAATGGAATTCAATCAATTATTGATTTGTTCTATAAGTGATTGAAGGTTCATTATACCTGTGACCTGCCCCTCTGTGGCCACAGAGTGGGAATTGCAAGCTACTGTATTGAGCAAGAAAAAGCCCTTACGGTTATGCTGCGATTTGGTGTACCGGTGGAATGCTCTGTATGAAGCCAAGCTTTACAGTAGCGCTGATAGTATATGATACTCTAAATTAGGGGTCATATATGTATCATGTTTTCTTATATGGATCTCTGGGGTATGAGACCTATAAGCGGTGAATGTGCATGGGGGCAATTCACCAAAGAGTGGAGTTTTACTCCCACGTTGTACGACTTATTGTTCAGACGGAAAAGGTAAAATGAGGTAACGTAAGGTGTTTACCGCTTTCATAATGTGTTACGTGCTACCATGCTATGTGTTGCATCTTGTTTGGCATCTTGCTGCATTCATAATAGCTTATTGAGATTTATTCTCACCCCTTCCCTTTTACTGCTTTAGATTGTGCTTTGAGAGACAGTGACTGAACCAGTGAGGCCGGGGAAAGAGTTTGGGCTCTTGCTTTTGGGACTTGTCAAGATAGGTATCTATGTGGGTTGTCGGGAGTCATATTTAAGTATTAACTCTTTTATAAGTTGTAATGAAAACTCTTTTGTTAAACCATGTAATTAGGGTTTTCAATGTAATTGATCAAGTGACGGTTATTGAAGTATTTGTTTAGATTCCTTCAAGTGGAGATATTATTATTTCATTTTGTTAATGGAAATATTGAGAATTGGTTTTCTTGTAAAGGTAAATAAAAGTTTTAAAAATCTAAGATGGGTTTTCTTAGTTTGAGCTTCCCAAGTTCGGGACACGCATTAGGTCCCGGGTTGGGGTGCTCACAAATTCAGCTAGCATAGGGTTAGAATTTGACCAAAACACAATATCATCTACATAGATTTGTGCCACAAGAATCTCCTTTTTATTTTTCCTCACAAACAGTGTTTTGTCAACCTCACCTTTCTTGAATCCTAGTTGAAGCAAATGGTCAGTCAACCTACCATACCAAGCTCTAAGAGCTTGTTTTAGCCCATGCAGAGCTTTCTTCAGCTTATACACATGGTTAGGATACTTGAAGTCCACAAAGCCTTTAGGTTGTTCAACATAGGCTTCCTCATTCAATATTCCATTTAGAAATGCACTCTTAACATCCATTTGATGTAGAGTGATCTTGAGGTAACAAGCAATGGCTAACAAAAGCCTAATTGACTCAATTCTTGCAACAGGAGCAAATGTCTCCTCAAAATCAATTTCCTCAATTTGAGTATAACCTTGAGCAACTAACCTAGCTTTATTTCTAGTAATCACACCTTGCTCATCAGTTTTGTTCTTGAAAATCCATTTGGTTCCTATGACATTACCATGTGAAGGTCTAGGAACAAGAGTCCACACCTCATTCTTTTCAAATTGAATCAATTCATCTTGCATAGCAAGAATCCAGTCAGCATCTTTCAATGCTTCAGCAACATTCTTAGGTTCTATCTTAGAAACAAAACAACAAAAACTTACCTGGGAGTATGCTGAAGAGCAACTCCACAAACCAGCCATCTTTCTATAATCAACTTTGTTCTTTTGTCTAGTTCTCACTTGAGCATGCACATCTCCCACAACTTGTGAAGTGGGGTGGTTTTTCTGAATTTTTGAAGGGATATCCTTTGATCTATCCACACACCCATCCACATTACCTTCTGGAGCATCATCCTGATCAGAATCAGAGGAACTGTCCTCAGTTACAGGATTTTGAGTGGATGTGGGAGCAGATGTGGGTTCAGATGTGGAAGCAGATGTGTTCACATCCTTGGTTACATCCTTATCGTGTTGGTGGTTTTCAAGATCGGGCAAAGATCTGTTGGTTCTCCAGCACCTGTTTCTGTATCTTTTCAGTCCAGTAAGCAACCTGAAACATCATCCTCAGCAGTCTTGAGGTTAAGATCAAGTGAGTCATCAAAAATAACATTAGCAGATTCCATAATGGTCTTAGTTTTGAGATTAAAAACTCTGTAAGCTCTACTATTAGTGGAATAGCCCATGAAAATTGCTTTTCACTCTTTGAATCAAACTTGGACAGATATTCTCTATCATTGAGAATGTAACAAACACATCCAAACACATAAAAATATTTCACAGTTGGCTTTTTTCCAAGGAGGATTTGGTATGGAGTGACAGTGCTACCAATCCTTAAAAACACCCTATTGCCAATGCGACAAGCAGTGTTCAAAGCTTCTGCCCAGAATTTCTTGGACAGGTTTTTAGAACTTAACATCACCCTAGCCATTTCCTGCAAAGTTCTATTCTTTCTTTCAGCAATTCCATTTTGCTGTGGGGTGATTGGTGCTGAAAACTCATGAGTGATTCCCTTAGAATTGCAAAAATTAGTGAACATTTGATTCTCATATTCAGTGCCATGGTCAGACCTAATTCTCACAGTCTTAAGACCATAAAGGTTTCTCACCCTTTTGTACCAATTCTTGAATTCTCCAATTGTTTCAGATTTTTCTCTTAAGAAAATTACCCAAGTGTACCTAGAATAATCATCAACACACACAAAGGCATACTTTTTCCTACCAAAGCTTTCAACTTCAATAGGTCCCATTAAGTCAGTATGAATCATCTCCAAACACCTAGAAGTGGAGCATTGTTAGACCTTTTTATGTGATGCTTTTGTTTGCTTTCCCTTTTGACATGAACCACAGACATCAGAGTTCTTGAAGTTCAGTTTAGGGAGGCCTTTAATAGCTTCAAACCTTTGAAGTTCTTCCAGAGTTCTACAGCTAGCATGCCCTAATTTTTGGTGTCACAGATTGACATCATTAGCTTTTGAGCTTAGGCAAGAAAGATTGTCACCAAATTGATAACAATTGTCAGCAGATCTAGGACCAGTAAACACACAGGTATTATCCTTATCAAACACTTCACACAAGTACTTATCAAATTTCACATAAAGGTCATCATCACATAGTTGACTGATGCTTATTAGGTTGGCTTTCAAGACTTCCACATGGTACACATTGTGCAATTTTGGGAGACCCTTGACATCTAGGGTTCCTTTCCCAACAATCTTTCCTTGAGCACCTCCACCAAAATTTACTTTCCCTCCATTAATCACTTCATAGTCAAGAAGGACTGCTTGGTTTCCAGTCATGTGCCTAGAGCACCCACTATCAAAATACCAAGAGCCAGATATAGTACTCTTGAGGGAAGAGTAAACAACATTGCAGGTGGCAATTGGTTTGGCCACCCACTGTTTTACAGTTTTCTTTTTGGGTTGCAGAGGTCTTAGATTACCAGGATGTGTGTTCGGATGTGCATACATCTTCTCACACATCTGAGGCTGATTGAAGTGATCAGATTTTTTATCAGCCTTGAGTTTGTAACAGAAGGGCCTAATGTGACCAGGAGCTAGGCAGTAGTGGCAGATGTAGTGCCTCTTCCTAGGTCTTTTCTCACTCAAAATGACTTTTTCTTTAAAAACTTGTTTTTTCACACTTTTTGAGGTAGAAGCCTCACATCCCTCCTTTACAAAATTATTTTCAAAACCCAAACCAGTTTTGTCACGTTGACCTATAGAAAAAGCTTCTTCCATTTTCATCTTACTTTTATTTAACTTAGTAAAAGTATTTTCAGCTTGTTCACATTCATTCTTGAATTTTTCAAGGTCAACTTCTCTTTTGGTCACAAGGACTTCAAGTCTTGCGATAGTATCTTTTTGAGCATCATTTTCCTTTGAAAGAACAGCTTTTTCATTTTCACAAGCAGCCAGTTTATCAGAAAGAGATTTATTTACCTTAACAAGTACCTCAATCTTGTCCAATCTTTTCATCCAATCTGTATGCATCTCCATGTATGTTGCAAAAAGTTCCTCATAGGGAATGTCCCTTTCTTCATCTTCATCATCTGAATCTCCTTTTACAGAGAAACAGTTCAGCAACAGTTCAGATGTGACACCGGATGTGTTCACAACCGAGACCACATCCAAGGAGTTTTCGTGAGCATCTTCTTCTATATATCTCAAAAGGCATTAAACACGTAATGGCGCTTATGATTGACATGTTGGCCACTTCTTCTTCTTCATCCTCACTGTCACTAAGGGTAGCAGTTAAGCTCATTCCCTTCTTTTTAAGTGTGTTAGCACACTCATTGGCATAATGACCAAAGCCACGACATACCCTACATTGGACAGACTCAGATGATTTATTTTCAAAGCTTGGTTTCCTGAATCCAGTGTCAGTGCTAGGTTTTGATTTTTCAGGAACACTGAGAGTAGGTTTGTTAGAAAATTTACTTATCCTTCTATTTTTCAGTATTGAACTGAACTTCTTTGAAATAAGAGCTACATCATCTTCTTCAAGATTAGACTTGTCAATCTCAGAGGATAATTTCACAAGCTCTTTTGGAAGTGCAGCAACACTTTTGAGAGCAAGACTGTGAGTTTTGTTCTTTTTCTGAGCCTCAAGGTTTAGCTCAAACACAGTCAAAATTTCTACGATTGTGTCAAGACCTACAGTCTTTGTGTCTTTTGTTTCCTCAATCACAGCCACTTTTATGTTAAACCTTTCAGGTAAGGTTCTTAAAATCTTACTTACAAGTCTTGCATTGGAGATAGATTCTCCTAGACTTGTGCACTCATTCGAAATCTCATGAATCTTAGCAGCATATGACACAATGTCCTCAGTTTCTTCCATTCGAAGTAACTCAAACCTATCCATTAAAATTCTAAGCCTGGTAGCTTTCACACTTGGTGCTCCCTCACATTGAGTTTGCAAAATATCCCAAGCAGCTTTGGCTATACTCTCATTAGTTATAAGCTTGTACATATTCCCAGAAACATGGCTGGAAATAGCACCCATAGCTTTCGAATTATAATTTGCAGCTTGTATTTCTTCAAGAGTCCATTGATCTTCAGTTTTTCTTTCGAAAATAGACTCACCAACACCAGAAGGTGGCTTTTTCTCCACAGTAGGAGGTTGGCACGCAACAAGAATACACATCCAAGCCCTTTCATCAATACTTTTGATGTAATTTCGCATTTTAGACTTCCAAAGAGAATAATTTGTGCCATCCAAGACAGGAGGCCTGTTTTGGTGATTTTGGCATTCCATAATGACTACACTTTCTGGATCAACACTCAGTAATATATCGAGAGTTGGCTCTGATACCAATTGAAAGTTTCGTGTAGCTAGGAAACTTTAATCACACAACAGACAACGGATGTGAGTACAGATGTGTCTCACAACTGTCCACACATCCACAGATAATGCAGCGGAATAAAATAAATTAAAAGCAATAACTCAAGAATTATTTACGCTTACTGATCTGTATGATCAGCAAACTAGGCTTACGCCCAAAAACTTTTCACTATAAAAACTTTTGTTGCTTACAAAAACAAATAAGTAAAAAACTAAAATATGAAAATACTAAACGAGTTCTAATCACCTTCTACGACAAGAACAACTCCCCTTTTCCAAGTAGGATCTATTCTAGTCAGAAGTAAAACAAGAGAACTCTATGAAAAGCTAGATGTGAGTTACGGATGTAAGGCACAACCTTCACTCACAACCTAAATACACAATGTCGAAAACTATGAAGAATAAGTAATTTTTCTCTCTAAAATTCCGTAGCTTCTCTTGTGCTGAATGCCTTGTATTTATAATGCACCATGGAGAAGATATTCATGTAATCAACATCTTCCTTTGTGAGATCTCTTTTCCTATAAGAAAATAAAAATCACACTCACAAGGAAATAGAATATTAGTGGGTTAGTCCTAATATAAAACTATGTACATAAATAAAAGATATTTACATGTTTACAATCTCCTAGTCAAAGTAGGACAATAATAAATCTTCCATGAAAGTCCCAAAATCTTCTTACCATATAAAAGTCTTTTGAAATAAGAAAACATAAATATGTTCCCCAAAAACTCACGTTTTCATTTTTTAAAGGTGATAACGTTTTTTGGATAACTATTATACTCCCTCCGTCCCAAAATGATTGTCCCACTTTTTTTGCATTTATTACGAAGAAACTTTGAACAATAATTTTAGGTTGATTTAATTATACAAATGAAGATCTAAAACTTGTAATTGATAATATTATTGATGGTGTATCGATAATGAGTTTTAGATATTCATTTGTATAGTTAAATAAACCTAAAATTATTGTTCAAAGTTCCTTCGTAATAAAAGCAAAAAAAGTGGGACAATCATTTTAGGACGGAGTGAGTATTTGAGATGGTTGAATTTAGAATACAAGGTGGTCCAAATATTAATTTAGTGCAAAATTTACTCTAAAATAATGGGGTCAAAATATGTAAATTAATAAATTTTAGTAATATAAACTCATTTTCTATAAATTTGAAAGTGTTCAATTTAGGGGTGTAAATGGTTCGGTTTTAGAGAATTTACGAACCGAACCACTAGTGATCGGTTTGGAAAAATTTCAAATCGAACCGAAACAAGAAAAAATTGCAAACCAAACCGCTATGGTTTGATTCGGTTTGGTTCAAACCGCTGTTCAGACCGTGGTTCAGACTATGATCTATTACATATTACTAAAATAAACACCAGCTGACATCATCGCTGGATACATGGCATAACCACATTAAAAAATTTCCCTCCAAAATGCTATGATGACATCATCAATTTTAATATTTAATTCATTTAATTGCTCAATTTATTTTTCATTAGTGTAGTTGTTTTAGTCATCCAAAGTTACATTTATAAACACTTGCCTTGAAAACAATTAATGATGATGGAAAAGACAATAATTAATTATCACCACCCCTTTGAAAATTAAACGATTTTTATGATGAAAAACAAAACGATATCTAATGCTAACGTTTATTATATTTTATTTCTTTGACCTTTTATTTATTCATTTTCTAAAAAACAAACACTAATAACACCTTTCTATTAAAATTTATTTATATGATATCTAATGCTAACGTTAATTATTTCTTAATAAGTTGTAGTTAAATTATTAAGCTAATGTATTTTTTAAATTCTTATAATGAATGTTAAGACACTAAAATTTTCTTTATTTAATTTATTAATAGTAGGTTTAATAAATTTATTAACATAGTCGCATAAAGATATTCCCACTTTTTATATACTTTTAATTGAACTTTGACTATTAATTTTATGTTACTTTATTTATCTTAATGACAATCTAAAAATTATTATTTGTAGTAATTTTAATGCATTATTCATATTAACAAGTTTTATAATTTCATTTGAATAATAAAATAACATAAAACTTTTGTTCAAAGTTCAATTAAAATAATAAGAAAATGACACTATTTTTATGGGATGACAACACTAGAAATTTGAAAGGATTTTATTGGAAATAAAAAGTGTAGTCAAGATGTAATTATGGTTCTTGGGGTTTAATTACTATATTCTTTTTAGTTATTTATTTTCTCAAAAACAAATTAATAATGCCCCTTTTATAAAGATTTCAGCATTTACCGTCACTCCCTCGAAAGTCAAATATTCCTTATTTCTGATAATATAATATACTATATACTATACTGCATAAAACTACTAAATTAAAAGTTATTTACATTAATTAATTAAAGTAAAGCTTCAGAAAAAAAAATAACAGTCTTACAAAAAAAAAACAACTAAAATCGATACTACTATTATTGTCTTTCTTAGATGATGAAATTTGGAAATGAATTAACTATAACCTACAACTTTCATATTATTGAATAATATTGGTAAATTACTCCCTCCGATCAAAATGGATGTCGTTTACTTTAAAAATTTAGACAATTTTTAAGAAATGCACTTAATACAACAACTTTACTAACTAAAATATCAAATATACTCCTATTAAATGTTTCTCCCTCATACATTATTTCACACAGAAGGACTAAGTAATTATAAAGAATATGAAAATGTTATTCCGATAGATATGTCCATGTCCCGTGCATATTTCCAAAGTGTTATAGCTCTATTTATTTAAACTTCCTTATTTATTTATGATGTATTTCAAACTTCAAAAATAAAAATAAAAATTCATTTTTGTATTGAGCGACGTAGATTATTTTGGTAGGTAATGACTAATGAACAATAACATACTTTTTTTTTGTACGTAATGACTAATAAAAATTCATTTTTTATTAAACTTTTTAATTGTTCTAAGATTAATATATTTTGAAGCTATTTATAATTCACAACATAACATAGGTAAGTTGGTTTCGTTAAAATCAGATTCTCGATTATTAAGATGCTTCGTAATAATGAATTTAATTTTTTTATTTAATTATGTCATTTAAATTGTGTAAATATTGATCAAAAAATAAAATGAAAGGTTAATTAAGAAACTAGAAAATAATAAAGTTTAAAATAAACCGTGCATCGCACGGGGATTAATCTAGTTTAAACTACGATTCAAACCATGATTCAGAACGCAACTCATTTTCATATTTATTTAAATTTTTCGTGATCTTGGAAGAAGAGCGAAAGATGTGGATGTTAAGAGGAAAGTCGGAGGAAGAGAGAGACTAGAGAAAGAAAGAGGCCGAATGAAGAAAAACACTTTAAAATCTTCGATCGTGGAGAAAACTTAGTTATTTATATGTCGCAATGACGATAATAAATGATGAAATTAATATTAAATAAGCTAAACAACGAGGATTAAGATTAGTATATGTAATTTAGATTTTTTATTGATCTAATAATAAATTTTAATAAATATACGAAACTATTAAATAATATACAAAACGAGGGTTAGGATTAGCTTATATAATGTGGTTTGGTCTGGCGATTTGCTTTGGTGGTTCGGTCTCAAATCACGGTTTGATTTGGTTCGGTTCGATTTGGTCTGATCTGATCTGTTGTGAGGATCAGATCACAAATCAAACCAAAACATGTGATTTGTCTAAATTTGAGAACAAACAAAACAATTTATACTTAAAAATCAATTCAAACCGTATGACTTAATTCGATTCAATCTCAAACCGCAATTTAAAACGAACCACTTACTCCTATCCCTAATTCAAATTGACACACTTATAAATTAAATAAATTAAAGAGGGTCAGATGACCCCATAGCACTAAGGCCCCGTTTGTTTCCAGGAAAATGGGAGGAAAACGTTTTTCGGAAAACGTTTTCTCCATTTTCCGGTGTTTGGTAATTTTCCGGAAAACGTTTTCCCCATTTTCCCCGAAACATGTTTGTTTTTCGGAAAACGTTTTCTCATTTTCCGGTATTTGGTAGTTTTCCGGAAAATGGAGAAAATGTTTTTCGGAAAATATTTTCCGCCGTTTCTAAGGAAAACGTTTTCCGGATTTTTCCTAAGGAAGTTGTTTTCCGGAAAATGGTGTAAAAAAAGTGGATGGATAATATTTTAATAATAATAATAATAATAATAATAATAATAATAATAATATTAATAATAATAATAAAATAATAATAATAATAATAACAAAATAATAATAAAATAATAATAATAATAAAATAATAATAAAATAATAATAATAATAATAATAATAATAATAATAAAATAATAATAAAAATAAAATAATAAAATAATAATAATAATAATAATAATAATAATAATAACAAAATAATAATAATAAAATAATAATAATAAAATAATAATAAAATAATAATAACAAAATAATAATAATAAAATAATAATAATAAAATAATAATAATTATTATAATAATAATAATAATAATAATAATAATAAAATAATAATAAAATAATAATAATAATAATAATAATAAAATAATAATAAAATAATAATAATAAAATAATAATAAAATAATAATAATAAAATAATAATAATAATAACAAAATAATAATAAAATAATAATAATAAAATAATAAAATAATAATAATAATAATAATAATAATAATAATAATAATAAAATAATAATAATAAAATAATAATAATAATAATAAAATAATAATAATAAAATAATAATAATAATAATAAAATAATAATAATAAAATAATAGTAATAATAATAATAATAATTTTCCGAAAAACATCTTCATTTTCCGAAATTTCCCATTTTCCCCATTTTCCTAAGGAAGTTGTTTTCCAGAAAAACATCTTCCTCATTTTCCGGAAAACGTTTTCCACATGTTCGGAAAATGTTTTCCTTTTCCGGAAAACATTTTTCAGGAAATCATTTTCCGGAAGTTATTTTCCCCGAAACAAACGGAGCCTAAGGTATCCTCGCGACTTCTCCGTTTCATATTGATAATCTCATTTTGACTATCAACTATTATAACCTCTTTTTTATTTTGGGAAATAAGATAAACTTATTGGGACAAACTAAAATAAGTAATACTCCCTCCGTCCCATGTCAAGATTTCATGGGTGTGTTTACACATTTTTTAAGAAATTTTTTTAAAGTGGGTAGAAAATTAGAGGAGAGAAAATGTAAAAATTAAATGTGTGGTAGGGAATAGGATAGAGAATGTAAAAGTTAAAAATCTATATTATAAATCACACCATTGTTTTGAACAGTGGTGTGAATAGTTCCATCCGCGCAAATGACCATTTTGCCCTCACTATTCACTCCCTTTCCCATTTCGCCCTTAAAAAAAAATTTAAATTAAAAAAAAAAATTTAATTAATTTTTTTTTTTTAAAAAAATAGTTTTAAAAAAATGTGGCCTTGGACACGGGCATATTTAAAAAAAAAATTAAATTAATTAAAAAAAAAATTAAAAAAAAATAAAAAACAAAAAATGTGGCCTTGGACACGGGCTTAGGCTAGTATTTAATGGGAGAGAGAATGAGTGGGAGGAATAATAAGTTAATGATTGATTTTTTTGTAAATATGTTAACTTTATAAGGGTATAATGAATGATTTTTTTGTAAATATATGGAGATGATAAGGATATAAATATATGAAAAACTTTACATTTAAGGAATGGAACCTTGAAGTGGGACGGATAAAAAAAAACGTGGAACCTTGAAGTGGGACGGAGGGAGTATTTGGGATGAGAGAATATAAAATGTGAAAAAAAATTAAAAAAATTATTGACATTTGAGAATGAAACAATAAAGTGAAATGCTTTACTCGGGCTGGATCCATGAGGGAGAAAACCAGGTCAATACTGGCTGTTAAGCCCAGCCAAAATAAGATGACCTGGGCTTAGCTTTTCGGCCAACATAAACCCGTTACATTAGATTTTGTTCTGTGAAAGATTTTAGGAATTAAAGTATGCCCTTACGAGCACACGTTAGAAAAATCAACTTTAATAATTTTAAATTATTATTTATAAAAATAAAATTATCTTTCTAGATAATTTTTTTTTTTTTTTTGGAATAGAAACATATTTATGGGATGAAGAGAGTAATACCGAAATACTCCCTCCGTCCAAAAATAATTTTTCCACTTTTTTGTTGTAATACGATGGTAATTTGAGCAATAATTTTAAGTTGATTTAATTATCTAATGAAATATAAATTTATTATTGATATATTATTATAAATACTATTGACAATAATTTCTATATATTTATTAAAATAATTAAATTAATCTTAAATTGTTAATTAAAATAAAAATAGTAATATTGATTATCATATCGAAATGTAAGGAGTAGTGGGTTACAACTGGAATCTGGTGCCCCTAAGACACGCAGTCAATTTCTGTTAAAAGATAGGATTGTCATTTTACCTTTCTCACCGTTCTATCACTAACCTAAGCCACCAATTTATGAAATATTCATCTGAATCTTCAAAAGAAAAAAGAAAAAACCGAATAACGATTACATGAATCGTTATTGCAGTAACTGATGCCGAATGGGCTATAAGAGACTAGAATAGAATGACCGAATGAATAATGACAAGAATCAATTTCGAAAGCTTCAAATTTTTCTTTTTTCTATTTCATATAATCAAAGTCTTGTCAATACAAAAATCCTACCTTATTAAGAAGATTTTAGAAATCCTAAATAAACAAAACCCTAACTTAATAATTCACTAAAGCCCTAAAACCCATAAAACAATTCATTAAAACATTAAAATCCTACAAACTTAAAGCCCAAAAACCAGCCAACACTAAAGCCCAATCTGCCGCCTGCTTCAGTTTCGCCACGGTTGTGACTCAGGCGCCCGCCTGGCTTCACATGAGGCGCCCGCCTCTCGCTCAGACTCCTCTGTTTTCTGTGGCCAACCTGCATCATCCTCCCCTCCTTAGAAAAGACTCGTCCTCGAGTCAATATCCTTGATATGAACACCACGATACCCCGAAAAATCTGAACTCCATCCGCAAAAGGAATTCGATGCCCTTGACGAACTCTAAACTTCATTGCCCTTGTGACAGCATCCATCCAATCAGTCCAATGCATTGATACAAAAAACTCAAAAATCAATTTCTGAATGATGTATCGAACAGAAGAACGGGGGGCATGCGTGTCAAACAGATCTGTGTACCCAAGATCAATGGTAACCGCTTCAAACTTCCACACCAAGGCTGCCCCTTGATTATCAAATACTTCATCGGTCTCCTTATCTGACTCAGTAGATGATTTATTGTCATAAACAGGATCGGTTGTCGTCGCTTGACAAACGTCACCATGACACATATCAAACGTCGGTGGTTTGGACCAATCAACAAGATCTTCTTGATTTAAAAATTCGAACAAAGAACATTCTTTAACATCAACAGTATCCATCCAAGACTCAATCGAATCTTCAGGATTTGCATCAAACAGAGGGGGTATTGACCAATCAACAAGGTTTTCCTCACTTGAAGATTCGACAAAAAAAAAACCATCTTTAAACCCAACAGTATCAATCCAAGCATCAAAGGAATCATTAGGATTTGCCTTACCTTCGATCTCCGAAATTTCGATCCTCATGTCGATATTCCTCGAACGGTTAGCTGCATACCTATCATGAAGTTCATGATTTCTGGCCAAGGAATTGACACCATTGTGATACTCCTCACCCTCGGAAGAAATAATCGAATCAGAATCCATAATCGGCGGTGGTCCCCCACGATTTCTGCGATTCCGAACTTGGAGTTGAAGTATTTGAATCTGTCTTCGTATCTCATCTATCTCGATATTGTGACGGCGTCGTTGGTGATGATGGTCATCTTCTTGGGGCTCCGCTGCACGGCTGCTCCATCGACCACCACGTCCACCACGAACCACGCTTCCTCGTTCAGCCATTGATATACGAACCGGAGCTCTGATATCAAATGATGCCGAATAGGCTAGAGATTAGAATGACCAAACGAATAATGACAAGAATCAATTTCGAAAGCTTCAAGCTTTTCTTTTTTCTATTTCATATAATCAAAGTCTGCCCAATACAAAAACCCTAGCTTATTAAGAAGATTCTAGAAATCCTAAATAAACAAAACCCTAACTTAATAATTCACTAAAGCCTTAAAACCCATAAAACAATTCATTAAAACATTAAAACCCTACAAACTTAAAGCCCAAAAACCAGCCAACACTGAAGCCCAATCTGTCGCCTACTTCAGTTTCGCCACGGCTGTGACCCAGGCGCCCGACTGGCTTCACATGAGGCACCCGCCTCTTGATCAAACTCCTCTATTTTATGTTGCCAACCTGCATCAGTAACCAATAAATATTAATCACACCAATTACTCTTTAAATATTAAATTTGATGATCCCGGATTTTTTGAATCGGGCCCAAAATCGCTCGGATGTCAACTTATATCCCAGACCAAATAAGCTTGAGAACTCCAAACCGAGCTGTCATGAAATCGCATATATATCGGTTCACCCAGACTCCCGGTTGGTATCTATTGTATCACGATTCCGTACAACCTTTTACATCAACGACCAGACATGTCCCTATCACATTAAATGAAGATTCGGGCGACTATCATGCGCGTTGTGCCGCCGAACCATCTGTCACCTGATCCTTTGTCCCCCGTCCTTTCAATGACATCCTCTACTCTAACATTGTCCTTTATTCGTACTTACCTATCAAAATCTGCCACGTGTTATTAGGTCAAGATAAATATGCATAACGACTGAGATTTTATCCAGCATATCTCACTTTCTACACTATAAATACTATCATTTGTCATCTATGAAAAGGTAAGTCATATTATCTAAACCTAAACACACACATACTAAGGCATTTCAAACCTTATCTCAGTTCATATTACTCAAATATCTTACTCTTACACCCGAGGGCCTGAGCCGTAATCAACTGCGGCTTGATCTCTAACGGTGTTCTTCTCTGTGTTGTGTTAACAGGTTCAGAATGGTTGTTGGGTTCTATGAGGTAGCATGATGCTACCTCATGAAAGTCAGTTTTTATCTTTCAAATTAGAGTTTATTTTATGATAGAATTATATCCCATTTATGCTGAGATCTTTTTCCTTAGTCGTGTATCTCCTTTATTTGTTTGATTTTTCCTCAACTCTTTGTATCTCTTTAAGCATATCAATAAAATCAAGATAACTAAAACTCTAATTTAAGTTCATTCATGGTATAAAACCAATACATTTAAAAACCAATTTATTGATCCGATTTCAATGGTTCAATTTCGCTTATTTATTGATCGGGTTTATGCATTATAAGTTTTTCATTAGAAAAAACATAATAAATGATGATAAAATAAAAGCAGATACTAAGAAAAGAAAAAATAAACCATAGCCCATTTAGAGAAAAAAGAGAGCAACATACATGAACACCTATTTACTAACCCAGATTGTGTTGAAACATTTCTATTCCGTTATACCTAAGTTATACTCAAGTCTTGAATAAGAATGAGAAAAGAAATGGAGGCGGAAGTGTAATACCTGATGAATCCATAACGCCTTGATATTGAAGACAAGAAGAAGAAGTAAGTAGGGAGAAGCAGTTCTTCTAAATGATAATGCCTTCTCACTTTATCTCTCAGATTATGGATAGATAGTATATTGATTTGTGTGTGTTCCTAGGCTGATGGAAAGTCTCTATATATAGGAAATCAAAGGGCATTTCATTTAGGGACCACACCCTTTCATTATTAAGTAGTGAAAGCTTACCTTTTGTCCATCATAAATAGGTAATCTTCACTTCGGGAATTCTATACACTGATTAATTTTCTATACTTTATATAACATTATATTTATGATTTAAACATGTACGTCTACATGTTTACGTATATTTACTAAGTATACACATTTTGCAATCCATGTTCTAACAATCTCCCACTTGGATTGCCCAAACATGTGTTTGTACTTAATAAACCCTTATAAAATCATATTTATAATGTTTAAATGACAATCCTTATGTATACTTTATTATCATTTCAACAATCTCGTCCATTAGTTTTATAAGTATAAGGACTAAAGGGGCAGTCGTTGTAATTGATTCGCAACTAAACCCACATTAATCACACACACACACACACACACACATATATACATATATATATATATATACATATATATATATATATATATATATACATATATATATATATACATATATATATATATACATATATATATATATATATATATATATATATATATATATATATATATATATATATATATATCCAACTAAATGACATAGATTAAGTATAGATGTGTAGCATGGAAAATTGATGAATATATTGAAGCATGTATATATATTCCTCCAACTAGTTCTACTTAACCAAATGAGATCAATAATTAAATAGATAAGAATAATTAAATGAAAATACAACACAAACTCCCAATATATTAAAAGCTATCAAAAGTTGTTACACCCCTGTGAAACACCAAAGGAGATAACGCTTTATTAAATGGATCCGTTAACATGGAGTTTGTTCATATAAGTTGTATTTCTATTTGTTAATTACGTACTCGTTCCCTTATAACAAGAAACTTAATATCCATATGATTTGGATTCAGATGAATTTTCATTGTTATTAGAGTACTAGACTGCTGCTTGATTGTAACAATATAACTTGAGCGGATTTTCAACACCATTGACAATTCGCAGTTCCTTAATGAATTTACGCAGCCATATAGCTTGATTGGATGTAACTCCTCCAAGTTATTGTTCCACCGACTAATGTTAAGACATAACCAGATGTCGACTGTCTTGGCATCCAGCAAAATCAAGATCGGAATTCCAAAATGATCTCAAGATGATCCGATTTTGAATATGTACGTATGTAGTTCTCAGTGTTTTGTAGATATTTCATCATTCTTTTGGCTACAACCTGATGTTCTCTCTTCCCAGATTGCTTTGGTATCGACCAAGCATTCCAACAACAAATGCAAGATCTAGACAAGTGCAGACTTGTGCATACATTAAGCCTCCTACTGCATATGCATAAGGGATATTTTCCATAAACTTGGATTCTATATTATTTTTAGGACATTGCTTTAAACTGAATTTATCTCCTTTAGAAATAGGGGTGTCATGTGGTTTACAATTTTCCATGCCAAACCTTTGTATAATATCTTCTCTATATAGCCCTTTTGTGATAATCCTAAAATCCTCGTGAACGATCACAATGAATTTGGATCCCCAATACAAAAGACGCCTCACAAAGATCTTTCATTTCAAATTTGTTTGAAAGAAATTTCTTGATTTCCTTAAAAATGTCCTTATCATTACTAGCAAGTAAAATGTCATCCACATATAAGACCAAAATTATAAATCTACTCTCACTGAACTTATGGTACACACAATCTTCAGTAAGATTCGTTTCAAAACCAAATGAAATAATTACTTGATTGAATTTTAAATACCATTGACGAGAAGCTTGCTTGAACCCATAAATGAATTTCTTAAGTTTACAAACTAATTGATTAGTTTGATCTATATCAGTCACCATTTCTGGTTTCTTCATATAGATGGTTTCCTCAATGTCTCCATTGAAAAAAGCCGTCTTTACATCCATTTGATGAATCTCAAGATCAAAATGTGCTACAAGTGCCATAATGATCCTAAAAGAGTTTTTAGAGAATACCGGTGAAAATATTTCTTTATAATCAATGTCTTCTTTTTGAGTGAATCTCTTAGCAACAAGACGAGCCTTATATCTTTTCACATTACCTTGTGAATCCCTTTTGGTCTTTAAAGATCCATTTACATCCGATGGGTTTCACATTTTTAGGTAATGGAACAAGATCCCAAACATCATTATTTTTCATAGATTTTAACTCTTCATTTATGGCATCAATTCACTTATGAGAATGAGGAACATTTAGACTTCATGGAAGGTGAACGGTTCATCTCCTACTAAGTCTAAATGTTCCTCATTCTCGGCAAGATACACATCATAATCAGCCGAAATCGCACTTCTTCTTACTCTATTAGACCTTCTTAAGGGCACCGATTCTTCTTGATTCTAAGGTTGTGTGATGATGTGTATCCGAAAATTTTCCCATTTTTATTTGAAAAAATCAACGAAACGGAGTCGCCACGCCATTTTTATTTTGAGGGCCAAAACTTTAAAAAAAAAGCCCGAGATCAGAGATTTAGGTTCGGAGGTCATGTTACGCGTCGGGAAGGACGTTAGTGTGCACCCGACGCGCCTCGCAAAACGAGTCTTCCAAACATTTGAAATCCTTTTGTTGTGTGTGTGTGTGTGTGTGTGTG
The DNA here is from genome assembly GCA_022495995.1 of Adenophora triphylla var. japonica. Taxonomy (NCBI): domain Eukaryota; kingdom Viridiplantae; phylum Streptophyta; class Magnoliopsida; order Asterales; family Campanulaceae; genus Adenophora; species Adenophora triphylla. The sequence continues at coordinate 59,026 of JAFEMH010007882.1, forward strand.
TGTGTGTGTGTTTTGACCAAAATAATTTGAAACTGAAAAAAGTAAAAATTGGGATCTCTTTTTAAGACTTTAAACTGATCCCATGATTTTTTGGAGGATTTTTGGTTTGAGATTTGGTACTCAAAAGACCTTTTGAAGTTGGAAAACATTTCTGCCAGAATGAAAAAGGCAGTGTACCTTTGATTTTTAAATGTATTCAAGGGCCTTAAAACTTCATAATCTGGATAAACTCAGAGAATGAAAGTTTTTCTAGACTCCTTAAATAAGATTTGTGTGAAGGAATTTTCTATTTTGGAGAAGATTTGAGGGGTCAAAACCTTCTGGGAATCTCAGATATGAAATCTGGATTTCCAGAAGCTGATGAACTAGCCTCTTAAAGAAAATTTGTAAAACGGAGTTTTACTCACCTAAAAAATAAAATAAAAATATGTATGGAAAGGTATGGATGTTGGCTACAAAAAGTGTTTTGTAGTCAACACCAAATTCCACATTTATCTGCGTCCAAAAAATTAGACCATGGACTGAGGTCTGAGAAAATTGCTACTGGACAGCAACTTCTCAAGAAAGAAAACATGATTTTAAAGGGGGTTTTGCATCCATGCTTGTCCCCATTTCCCTAGGTTTTGGTTAGTGATCACTTGACATTTTAGTGGTGAATCAACTATACCAAACCATCCTTGGGGTACATTAGGACTAAGCACTTCATTTGCTTGGGAAGGGGAATTTCATCCTTTGAAAGAAAGATTTTGTGTATGAAAATGATTTTTGGAAAACACTTTTTAGTGAATGATCTTTAGAAAAAACACTTTTAAGTGAGTAAGAAAATGATTTAGGCCTTTTAAATGGTCATCCATTGGAAATTTATTCCAAGGTGACTACATTTTTTAGGTCAAGCAAAGATGAACAAATTGATGAACAAATTACATCTTCAAAGTTTGAGATGCATGCATTGATGAAAGAAATTTAGGGTAGGGAGAGGGAGGTTATACCTATCTTCCCTTGTGTATGAGCTTGACTTGAGGAGTATCAAGATTTGAATGTGTTTAGGGTTGGTGATTAGAGTTGGTTAAAGAGAAAACAAGTAGATAACAATGAAGTCCTCTATGTTTTCTCTCTAATCCTCCTCCTAAAGGGTGATTTGAGCTTGAGTTAGTGTATGTATGAGAGTATGTATGAGAGTGATTTGAAAGTATTTTGAGTGAGTGGGATTTGGGAAATATTGGAGAGAAAATGGTGGCAATTCAAGGGAATTCCCACTGTTTTCTCTCTATATTTCGCCAGAGTTTCGTTGCTGTGATCAAATTGTGTTGTGTAAACTGAGAGAGGAGGGTTCAATTTATAGGCCCCTGTGAGATGCAATCCCATCCGCGCGGAGGGTTCCGTAAACGTGCCTGGTGCATTAAATGCTGCTCCAGGCTTTGAACAGGAAGAATATTATTCAAAATTCCAGCAGTTTTTGTTGTTCAACTTGCCTAATTCAGATTTTTCCAATTTCTTTTGCTTTTTTGATTCCTTTCCATGGTTTAACTTTAAATGGCAATGCCCACTTTACCCTTGGTTGGTTAGAAATGTTAGGAATGTTAGTAATGTTATAACTTTCGTTAATTTTCTAACGAAAATGCTAACAAGCTCAAATTGGAGCACTTACAGGTTGTTGAATTTGATCCTCATTAACAACATTTTCATGTTGTTCTACATTTATAGGAGGTTCTATATTATTTTGAATTGTATGTTCTTGTTGAATTTTAGGTACAAGTACTTGATTTCCAATAGGAACTATGGGAAGAGGTATAAAAAATGATTCCTCTTCCTTTTCAAATTCAAAATTATTCCTAATTTCTCCTCCAAATTCAACATCCTCAAAAAACCTAGCATTTTTCGTTTCAAAAAAGGTTCTAGTTTTCGGATCATAAAATTTATATCCCCTAGGTTTCTCAGCATACCCTACAAAGTAACTACTAACGGTCTTAGCGTCCAGTTTGCCTTCATTGGGCCTATAAGGCCTAGCTTCTGCTGGATAACCCCATACATGAAAATGATTTAGGGACGGTTTCTTATTCGTCCATAATTCATAAGGAGTTTTGTCAGTAGCCTTTGAAGGAGCTCTATTGAGAACATAAGCTGCGATTTTTAATGCATCGCCCCATAATGAGTGAGGTAAAGAAGTACAAGAAATCATACTTCTTACCATATCCTTAAGGGTTCTATTACGCCTCTCCGCTACACCATTCATGCTAGGTTTTCTCGGCATGGTGTAGTGAGGGACGATCCCACACTCTTCAAGATAGCGAGCAAAAGGACCAGGACGTTGATCACCCGAACCGTCATTCCGACCGTAGTATTCACCACCACGATCAGATCTAACATTCTTACTAGTCTTTCCAAGTTGATTTTCAACTTCTGCCTTAGAAGACCTAAAAACGTTCAATGATTGAGACTTTTCATAAAGCAAATAAATGTATCCATAACGAGAGTAATCATCTATGAACGTAATGAAATATTGTTGACCATTCCATGAAGGGGTAGTGAAGGATCCACAAATATCCGTATGAATCAGTTCTAAGATGTTTGATGCTCTCAAGGATTCTTTTCCTTTGGTGTTTGTAAATTTTCCTTTAAGGCATTCAATACAAAAGTTTTTATCTGGAATATCAAGTTTGTTTAAGATTCCCTCCGAAACAAGCTTATTAATTCTCCTTTTGGAGATACGACCCAAACTCCTATGCCATAAGGGTACAAGAATTTTCACTTGATAACTTTCGTTTAGTGTCTTTAGTTTTGGTTTCATTAATATGGGACTCATTAAATGACTCAATTGTGTCAAGTAAATAAAAGATTATCACTATACGATAAAGTACTAGTACCAACAACTTTAAAATTGAAATAAAGATCACATTTATTATTACCAAACGAACAGGAATAACCTTCTCTGTCCAAAACTGTGATTGAGATCAAATTCCGCCTAAAGGACAGTAAAATAAATGTATTATTTAATACAAAATAATATCCAGTACTTAATAATAATCAAAATGTCCCAATGCCTATAACTTCAACCGGATTCCCATCTCCCATGTAGATGTATTTCTCATCTTCGCTAGGGTTTCGGTAATTTAGACAACCCTTCATAGACATACTTATGTGAGTTGTTGCACCAGAATCCAACCACCATGTATATGAAGGAATCGAAACCAAATTAGTCTTAGTACAAACAAGACCATATGACATACCTTTCTTAACATGCCAAGCGTGATATTTTAGGGTAGTCGTTCTTCATGTTAGTAAGGTCCTTGCAAAAGAAGTAATTCTTAACCTTTTGATCATTGGATGATCCCTTATGCTTCTTACTTGAAACCGTAATTTCCTTTCCTCTTCTCTTAGCCCCATGAGAAGAGGTAGATGTTGGGCTCACGCGATTTGGAACAGTTCTACTTCTCAACACTTAAGAGATCTTCCTGATTGCTTTTATCAGTGAGAGAGGCGGGACTTGGTTCCCTTATCGCTAGATCAATATCCATACAGCCCAACATCATAGTAATTTTGTTTTTCCAAGTTTTAAAAATTGTCCCATTAAGCATCGGAATACTATTCATAGCAGAGGTGATGGATGAAGCATTTACTAAACCTGTTGGGGTAAGAAAAAGAATGAAAATACAAAACATGTATAAGTAACTACATATGAACATTGATTAATCATATCAAATGATTTACATCTATAAGATAATTAATGTGACATCAAAACTAATCTTTGGATTGCGAGTTGACTCAAATATCATTATCTTGAGGTAACCAAGAAATTAAACGATGTCTTAATGAACTAAACGATTTTCTTTGGAAAATTCATTTCATTCACATATTAAATTATACATTCATCACTTAATCAACTTCGGATCTATATAACGTAAATCACTTTGGCGACAATGTTATTTAGAAAATTTATGAAGTTTTTTAAGCATATAATTAATCACAAAGAAAGAAAGGTTTGACAAAATGTATGTTTTTGCTTAAAAAAATTCAAATGTTGAATCTGCAGGTGGTGCTCGGCCGAGCATGCCTGTCCAGAAAATCACAATATTCTATCTTATGGTGCTCTACCGAGGCAAGAAGGTGCTCGGCCGAGCAGGCCTTTTCCAAATTTTTTTTTATCATTCTGTACCACGATGCTCGGCCGAGTCAAGAAGGTGCTCGGCCGAGCAGACCTTTTCCAGAAACTTTATCATTTTGTTTCAAAGATGCTCAGCCTAGGTTTTGCCTTATTTGGCCAAGCAAAGTAGTCCGTATGAACATGAATTTCACAAGTAGATCCAGCACGGTCGTGCGACATACAACGCTCTGTTGTGCCAATGAGATAATCTTGCAATATTCATTGTCCCTTTTGATGAATTTTATGTATTTTAAGTCAAAACTTTCAATCCTTTCAAATTTTAAACTGGATAAAATTATTAACACTCTATAAATGAATTAGAGTTATTAAACAATACCAAAATGTAATGAATTCAACATAAATTAAAGCAAAACATGCTATCATTAACTCAAACTTAATCAAGAACATGAGTAGGCTCTGATACCAATTGTTAAAACATTTCTATTCCGTTGTACCTAAGTCATACTCAAGTCTTGAATAAGAATGAGAAAAGAAATGGAGGCGAAAGCGTAATAACTAATGAATCCATAACGCCTTGATGTTGAAGACAAGAAGAAGAAGAAATAAGGAGGGAGAAGCAGTTGCTCTAAATGATAATGCATTCTCACTTTATCTCTCAGATTATGGGTAGAGAGTATATTGATTTCTGTGTGTTCCTAGGCTGATGGAAAATCTCTATATATAGGAAATCAAAGGGCATTTCATTTAGGGACCACGCCCTTTCATTATTAAGTAGTGAAAGCTTCCCTTTTGTCCATCATAAATAGGTAATCTTCACTTCGGAAATTCTACACATTGATTAATTTTCTATACTTTATACAACATTATATTTATGATTTAAACATGTATGTCTACACGTTTACGTATATTTACTAAGTATACACATTTTGCAATTCATCTTCTAACAAATTGTTCTTTCAAAATAAATATTGATTCATAAAGCGGCTGATTGTATATCATGAAAACTCGACGATAATTCTTATATATATATATATATATATATATATATATATATATATATATATATATATATATATATATATATATATATATATATATATATATATATATATACTCCCTCCTTTCCACAACAAGTGACACAATTCTTGTTTCGCACGTGAATTAAGGAAAAAGTGAAAAGGTTGATGTGTTGTGAGTGTAGATAGTTGAGTAGGAGAGAGAATGAGTGGAGAGAATAGTAAATTATAATGGTGTTGTGAGTATTAAAATAATGTAGGAGAGAGAATGAGTGAAGGGAATAGTAAAAATTCTTTGCCATTTTAGGAAGTGTGACTTATCAGTGGGACGCCAAAAATGGCAAAGTGTGTCACTTGTTGTGGGGCGAAGGGAGTATATATATATATATATATATATATATATATATATATATATATATACCTCCGTTCCGAAACAATCTTCACACTTTTCCTTTTGGGCGTCCCAAAACTTACTTCACACATTTAAAACTTACCTAAAATGGAAAAGAATCTTTACTATTCCCTCCACTCATTCTCCCCCTACATTATTTTAATACTCACAACACCATTATAATTTACTATTCCCTCCACTCATTCTCTCTCCTATTTTATTTTCACACTCACAACACTTTCAATATAATACTTCCTTCTTAAAATCAGTGCAAACAGTGTTTGTGAAGATTGAGGAGACGGAGAAGTGTATATATATATATATATATGAAACCAGGCTATATTCAAATGAGAACCAAATTTATATGAGAGAACTACTTAACTAAACCCAATCATCAATTAAAATCACATTATAATTCCAGGATTAAAAAAAAAAGATAGAGGGGGTGACGTTTTCATAATTATCTGTGAACTTTTAAGGGTCGCCCGCATACATCATCTTTCTAACTCACGTCATTATCATTTAAAATCCCCTTAAATTTAAAAATAAAATATCTCAATATCTATAAGTCGAATTTTTTCGAAAACACCGATTTTTTCTGTCTTAACGAGACGATTCAAACTAGATCCCTAAAGATAGGATTTTGAAAAAATAATATTGAACAACGTCTAATTTTTAAAATACGCTTAACTCGTGCATTAGCCATGGCTAATGTATATAGATGTAATATATGTATATAGTGCACACTAAATTTGCACACTAGTCATATGGCTTACACTTGCATAATATGATTGGGACAATAGTATGAAGCTTGGTCTTCATGTTGTGTCCCATAGCTAATTAACTGTTAGTACACTAAGTAATGTACAGATAGCAACTTAGCTAAGCTAGTTTAATTTCAATGTTCATAGTGTTAAGTAAACTGTTAGTTAGTGCACTCGTGTAAATAGCTAGATGGCTTATACCGTACATTGTCTTGGCTCTACTACCCCCGTGACACTAGTGATTGATCAAAGTGTAGTTGACTGCTTAGTTAAGTAATGTACACTATAGCAACTTAGCTAGTGTACCCAAGTTTAATTTCAATATTCATCAGTCATGGCTAAGTATACTAGCTATGTATATAAGCTCTCATCATAGTATTCCAAATAAACCCATTTGGGTTCTCAATGTGATCAAAGATTTTGTGAGAGTAATCAATGTGAATGAATGATGAATCAGTTGAAAACTTGAGGAGTCTACTGGCAGCATAGGTATCTTTAATGAAACCAGTCAAGAACATTTGGGAGAGTATTTGGTTGAATTGGAGGAGGTTCTGGCATTGCGGCAAAAGGGCGTCTAGGATTGTTTGATTAATTGTTCCTTTGAAGATGGCTTTGTTGTTTAAAGTTGTTTTAATGGCGGAAGGAAATGTCAGTTTTGCAATATTCATTGTTTCTCCGAGACTCTTTCCCCTCTCACGACTTTGGGAAAATTTTGGATTTGGGGATATTTAATAAATTCTCCCTTTACTCAATCGGATTGAATCTACTATACTCCCTCCGTCCCATGTAACATTACACGTTTATGAGCTACCCAATTTGAGAACGGAGAACAATGCCTAAGTCACGTAATAATGTTTATTAAGTAGTGTGTTGTGGGAGTGGGAGGAGTGAAGAAGAAATAGCAGTAATCTGTTTTGGTTATAATGAAATTATAAATGCCATGCTGGTAGTATTAAAATACTCTAGAGAGAGGTAATGGAGGGAAGACAGATAGGATTTAAGTTTTCTCTTTGGTGAGTGGACTTTGAAATGACTTTAAAGAGGGACGCCTAAACATAGGGCGGTAAAAGTGGTACACTGATGAAAGTATACATCTAGCTATGTATATAGCGTACATTAGCCATGGTCCGATGAACATTAAAATTAAACTCTGGGGCACTACACTAGACTTAAGAAAGCGTGCAGCGTACATTAATACTTAATGAGCCACACTAGCGTACACCAGTTAAGTAATTAGCTAGCAGATATAAGGACTTTGGCCAAGACCAGCGCAAGCGCAATGTCCAAGATAAGCCATCCGGCATAGTCAGACACTGAGTTAACTAGCTAGCGTACTACTCAGCCATGGCCGATTGGCAACATTGAAATTAAACTTGGGCACACTAGCTGTTGCTTAGCGCGCATTACTTATGGTTGAGCGGCATACTAGCCAAATGACTGGCTAGTTGAGCCATTAGCTAAAATCAGTTGCGACTCTGGCCACCAAGTCAAGCCGCGTATTGTCCAAAGATAGCCCATATGGCTAGCTACTGCATCCAGCTTAACTGGGGCCTAACAGATACTATACTCCTCCGTCCCTGGACTTTCGTGCCCACTTCGACTTTTCACGTCACGTCAATTGGGCAAATGGCAGGCAGGAGGCATTATATCGAGTGTTGTGCCAATTATAGAGCGCCAACAAAGAAATGAGAGAATTGAATGAGGGAATAGTATAATTATAATGTAGTGTTGTGAGTATTAAAATAACGAGGAGCATGTAGACGTATTGGACAGAGAATAAGAAAAGATTCCTTTCCATTTTAGGAAATATGCACGCAGGCTCAGGGACGCGCGGAAACGTAAAATTTAGGCGTGGGACTGAGGTGCAGAAGTTGCCTAGGGAGTACATTACTATTGCATTGTACTTAGCCATGGGCATATGGCACTGAGTTAAGCGACATTTAAAAATTAGACGTTCGCTCAATATTATTTTTTCAAAATCCTATCTTCAGTGACTCTAGCTTTGAATGCGTTCAGTCAAGCACAAAAAAAATCAGTTGTTTTCGAATTTTTTTTTTTGCACTTATATAGATATTGAGATATTTTATTTTGAAATTTGAGGGAGATTTTAAATGATGCTGCTTAGCTGGAAAGCATGACTATGCTACGACTTAAAAAGCCTCAACAATAATTGCGAAAATGGCCACTCCCTCTATCTTTTTTTTTGTTTTTTTAATTCTCGGGAAGATTGATTGTACGTGTTTTTCATTTAACAATTCAATCCGCCGTTACTGATTCTTATGGCTTCTCATATAAATTTGGCCTTAATAACTTCACCTTTGCCATTTTGGCCTTCATTCCATTTAAAGCTTCTCATTTCCCTTTGGCAAAGTTAATTTACTATTTTCTCCATCTCATTCTCTCTCCTATTTTCACTATTACACTTTCACAACACTTTTCAAATTTACTATTTCCTCCACTCATCTTCTCCTCCCATTTAGGCTACTAATTACACTCACAACATTTTCTCCACCCCATTTGGTACGCCATGCAAAATGACTTTTTGAACTAAATATTGAGAGGCCATCTATGAGAGAGACATATATATATATATATATATATATATATATATATATATATATATATACTCTCCTCTCGTCCCTGCTTCACTTGACACCAAAGAGGCCTACCTGAACTACTAGAATTCAAAAAAAGTAAAGAGAGATAATTAATTAAGAAAACGCCGTGAGTAGAAAAGGTAAAGTAGGAGAGAGAATGACATGGAGAGATTAGTGATTGGTGCTTTGAAGTCAGATGTAAAACTTTTCATTTTGGGCAAGGGAGCGTATAGATTTGAAGACCTGATCAAAATTAAATTAGCGCTGCTGCAAGGGACTAAGCTGTATGCCGGAGTATATAGCAATATAATGGTTGCCAGGGTATTATGTTACCACATAAATTATCCACAGTTACTAATCAGGCTTTCAATTATTTTTCGGGGACTATCAAATGTCTTTTCACTAGGGAAAGAGCATACCATCCTAATAAAGAAAGGGGATTTTCGAGAATTTTACGCACGCGGCGCGGCGGTGTTCACGCGTCGCCGGTGCCACGCGCCGCCGATTCTACTCTCGGTTGCCGATTCCCAAGGTAAGCCGTGATACCCAGGCGCTGCGCCGCCGGTGTCTGTAAAATACCAAAATATCACTTCTTATTTTCTGTTTATACATATTGTACAAGATGACATGGACATTTCCTAGTTGATCCAAAAAAAATTTACTCACTTATTAGATACTCCCATTGTAGATATCCTAACAAATATATATATATATATATATATATATATATATATATACATATCACACACACATATATATACACATATATATATACATACACCCATATATATTTTGATGCGACACTTAGTTCAAATAGTTGTCACATCAAAACCAATAAATGTTGAACTAACTATAATCCTCTCCGTCTTTTTTAACTTACTTCACAAACACTGCCCCGTATCAGACTTGCCAAGGGGGTGAAGAGATTATATCGAAAGCGTCGGCTTAGAATGACAAAATATGAGAAGGGGAGAGAGAATGAATATGTAATAAAAAGTAAATTATAATTGCCCCTGCCGCGAACATTAAAACAAACGTATGAGAGATATGAACGTTTGAGGAATAGTAAAGATTCCTTTCCATTCATGAGCCTTTAAATGTGCGAAGCTAGTTTTGAAACGCTCAAAGTTGCTAAGCCACAAGATAGTTGCCAGTTGAGGAGGATATAGGTTTAAAAAAATTGAAATCAAAATCGTACTAGTATTGATTGATCTGATTTTATTTGGTTCGTGCCGATTATATTGGCCGGGTCCAGTTCTGTAAAAATCTTGGTCACTCCTAATTTACCCCTAATGACAAATATCGGAAGCAGTCTACTATGGTAAAGAATAAATATGAAAATGAAAATCAAGACACTAAGTAAAAAAAAAAAAAAAGAGGGAGGGAGGGAGGGAGGGGCAACTAACAAGTGGCTTTAATGAATGATATGCTCAATAATTCACATGTTTCCTAAGGTGGAGATCACAAGTCTCTCAATATATATGCATCTTTATTTCTCCTTTTAATATGGGGTTGACATTCATTGTTCTAGATTTCTTAAATACTTATTTATTTATAATTCTTTTCAATTAAATCAATTCAGAAAGTCCAAATTTGACATTTCTTTTGAGGTTAATTTCATTAGCCACTATGAAGTTTTGGGAAAAATAATAATCCAGGATTCGAAAACACTCCTGGGATATATATGCTCCAACATTCATGTGTAAGAAGACACGATTGTAAGTGAGGGGACGGCCATGATTATTTTTATATATGTAAACCTAAAACAAGTAAAATTAATTTTAGTTATTAATTCAAATATCAAATAAATGTGGCTAAATAATAGAGCATTGCCAAATTTGCTTCCTGCTCATACTTCCTAATGGATCAAGTTCCTTGCCTGATTTTTAGCGGGGCTGGGCCTCAAATCTGATCATGAGGCATGAGACCGATGAAAAGTTGACAAAGTCAACACACTAAAAAAAAAAAAAAACTATCTAGCTTCATCAGTTGACAAGTGTGGATTGGAGTGATCCTTTAAAATTAAAGCCACTGCTGAACATATCCATCAACCAAGCTATGATCTTGACCTTGGCCTCGGCCGTGACCTTGGTCTTGGCCTTGAGAATAACTATTCGTAGAAAGAGTTGCTTTTTGCTAAGGAGTGCGCTATTTATATTTAGTGAGTTACAGAATGATAAAAAGTCCTCTAAAACTTTTTTAAAAAATAAAAGCTCTAAAAAGCTTCCATTGTCGAAGCTCTAAAATTAGCATCTAAAGTAGTCTTTGAGCACTTTCAGAAGTTAATTATAGGTTGACTTTATTATAAAAATATAAAAATAAAAAGCTCTAAAAAGCTTCCATTATCAATGTAGTTGCAAAGAAATGTGTTTCCCTCATTACCATAAATTAGGTGCCCAATTTTTCTCAATCACTGCAAATATTTGACGAATATAAGAGCACTTTTTAAAAACAAGAGAATTTTTTATAATCTTATGAGAAACCACTTTCCCCAAAATATTGTGCTTCCATTATCGATGCTCTAAAATTGGCATGAGAAGTAATCTTTGAGCAGAAGTTAATTATAGGTTGACTTTATTATAAAAATATAAAATCGCAATCATTGATTGATTGGCAAATTAGTCAACATTGTTGAAAGCTTAATGCTTAATTACACATCCTAGTCTGAGTCATAATCCAGATTTTTTATATACGCCACATCATTGAATATTAAATATGTCTAAATCAAATCCATAAAATGATTAAAATGTTAAAAAAAAATAAAGGGTATTGCAACTTGCATAATTATTGGGAGAAAATTCTACAGAAATAAATGTTGCTTTTTACACAAAATTATTTTAGAATGTTTTTGGGCTTATTCCTAATGGTGTGTTGGATCTTCACTCAACCAAAAATATCATTCCATCTCTTCAATGATTTCCTTCTTGATTTGTGTTTAGATTATTATGGTGTTTCTAAATAAAAAAATTAGTCTCAATACAATTTTGTCATAATATAAATAACTAAAACATATCTTGTAAAGAAAATTGAAAAGTAAAAATGTTGAAAATGGGTAACGAAAGTTAAGTTTGACTTGTCGTTGACCTAACTTTCTAACTGAAGTTCGTTAACTTCAAACGGAGTTCGTTATTTGTTAACGAAGTAAATTACAAAATGTATTCTACATTTAGGGTAGATAATGAAACTCATTTATTGTCTCAAAAAAAACCATTTCCGGGTGAATGAGAAATTAATGACAAAGATTTGTAACTTAACGAGAGTTGTTTAAAGGGTTTTTTGATATGCTTCGGCCTTGAGCAGAGTCCTTTCGACTCCTGGCCGAGCAGAAAGACATAATAAATTGGCCAAGTCTCCGGACAATCTGGCTTCTGGGCCTTTTAGGCATATGCCCTTGCTCTGGCCGAGCAAGCATGATTGACACGAACGAGCGAGTCTCTGACACCCCCCGTAGCTTGTGAATCGGCGCCCTCGGCCGAGCGAGTCTCTTGACTACGGCCGAGCAGCTTCCCGAACAAAGTGCTGATTCAAAAGAAAAGTTGTGCCTTTTCAAGGAAAAGACACAAACCCCTTAACTCTCCTTATATACTTCCTCCCTTGACCGATTTCATATTCATACACAGAGCTTATTCTAGCCTCTCTACCTACATTTGAGATAGATTAACCAAGCATAATCATTTCATCTTTGTTGCATTAAATTCCTTCAAGTCCAAAAAGTTCCAAAATTTCTATACTGTTAATTGTCAGGAATTGCCTTAATTTGGTGTGCTCCTATTAACAATTAGAAGTCGTTTCATCTCACAAGAAGTTTGTCATCAACCGTAAGCACCTGTGCGGGACAAATACTTCTTACGAAAATTGTGTTAAACACAAGACTCGACTATTTGTGGTTTGTTTTTCAATTTTCGTTATAATTTTCGTTATCTTTCTCATCCTTCTTTGTTATTTCCTTAAGAAGCCTAACATAAAATCCCAACAATCGTAAGAAGTATTTGACGTTTCTTAAGGCATTTCTACAATGGCAAGTGAGAAAGACACCTCCGAGTCATCCGGGCTTACTCCCCCTCAAGGCGATGCAACGCTCAAGAATATTGCACCTCCTTCTTCTCACTCGGTTCATGGTGAGAAACCCCCAAAGTTTACCGTGGATTTCAAAAGCATGGCAAAATGTAAAAATGCTATTTCTATTTGACCACTCTAAGTTTGCATCATTCTCAAAAAGTAAGATCCGATTGTTGCAAATGGGGATCCCGTCCCTCAAAGGCTTTTTGCAAAAGAGGCTTGGGACCACGGTAATTTTCTATGTAAAAATTACATTTTAAATGGACTTGACGATGCACTCTATAATGTGTATAGTACCGTCGAGTTAGCCAAGATTTT